>JAATLQ010027882.1:0-13836 GCA_013421005.1 Heliconius erato x Heliconius himera | reverse complement strand
GCAGTCTCGGGTTGATCGCCTTGTATTCAACCGCTGCACTAACCAACCGAGAGGACAATAACACACCTACACCTTGACAGCCCCGCTCGCTCTCTGGTACGCCGGCCCAGAAAGCGACCCGACTGCCCGGCAAATCGGTCGTGTCATTGCCCTTTCGCTTGGTCTCTGTCACACAAACGACATCCAAATCTCTATCATCCATCACATCTAATAATTCGTTCATCTTTTCTTCCATCCCTCCTCTTACATTCCACGTAGCTATTTGTAGCTCCGTCCTCCACCTCCCGCCGTTCCGGACATGGCGTGTTGGGTGGCGGTCCCCAACGCCGCATTCGTCGCCACTTGACACACCAGCGGGGACGCACTGGTGCGCGTCGCCTTGGGGGGACGCCCTATCAATGCGCTCTCTCGAGGTGCACGTGGCGGATGGAACGTTGCAGCCCTCGTAAGGGCTGGCAGGGGTCGCTGCGAGCAAGCCTTCCATCTTGGACCCCCCCTATAAATAAAAAGTTTATAAATCATTATAATTAAAATATTAAAATAAATTCACAGATGTAAGAATTTTATTTAACTGAAAATTTGTATCTGAGATAGTCGTCTACAGATCGTCGAGAAAACGCGACTTGCTATCTTGGATATTTGATAGAAAGTGCAAAACGGAATGTTTGTTATTAGGTTCCGTCTGCCTACGCTGTTATATGCAGTATACAGCAAGAAGCTAAAAAAAATCTATAGGCCCTGGTCCCTTGTGATACATATACCTCAAAAGACAATAAAACATTTTAAAAGTCTGGCAATATGAAGCAAATAATATTTTATCTTTCATTTGATATTGATTGAATTTACCTTTTTGAAATGTTTATCTTATAAAGCCTCTTGATAGAATCAAACAAATCTCATTGATTCAGTAAATTACATTATCTTAAATAAATTCTTCTTCAAATGCTGAGTAACTAATAAATATTTGACTTGTTCGGAGATAGATGTTATTGACCTATTTGTTTTAATTTGTAAATATTTATATTGAGGCTGTTGTCGCGCAGCGTCTGACTACACGGCGGTCGATGTCCACAACCGTGTGGGCGCCTAAAAGGTATCTTCTAACTTATTAAGAGGGAAAAACAATGAAGCTGCCTTTAAAAAACCCGTGTCTGATGCGGCTCACTAATCTGAATACATTATATTTAGATTAGTGAGTGAGATTACAGGCTCTAATATTATAGAGTCAGAAATAAATGTTTTTTAATACTAGCTTTTTTTCACCTACCCTGTTACTCACGCTTTAACTATGTATTATTACATAATAAGACATAGTAGGTTATCTTTTTGAGGCCTGACGTAGAGCGGGGGCACAATAAACGCGACAGATCGTGGATTCAATTTTCACTCGAGGAAATAAAATATTGAATACTTTAATTTCTTCACTCTATTGTCAAGGCAAAGCAAGGTGATTAGTTCCGCCACTCAACACGCAGTACGGAATTCAGCGGAAAATGGGCAGCAAGATTAATGGAAACGGAGAGCTTTAACACTAGATGTCCAGGTCCCCTCTGCCTACGATGTTATGTGCAGGACGCAGCGCGAAGCTAAAAAGTGTATATCTACCCTACTCGTTACAAAGATATTGAAAGTCGACGCTCAAATAAATTTCCATTAAACGTCGCCGGGATCACTTGAAGCTTAGAACACAAACTAGCCGTCCTATTGATAGCCTACACCCGCCCGTACCCGAACCCGCTACCCGCGTCACTCTGACACTTTACTGTAGTGCTTTGTGGCGAGCTTTTGTAACGACATAATGTGAACTTGTAAAAAAGGGTCAACTTTAACAGCGGTGTCCTCCGTCACAAAGTTTATTTGAAGCTTTCACTGCTTTTACGAATTTATTTGCCTTTGTTAGAAGAAGCGTTTTATAATGTGACGATGTTCTTTTTTAATTATTTATTATTTACTAATTGTCTTCTGTAGCTTTGTTTATATGCTTTGTTTGTATACGTGTTATAAGTTTTGCTATATTTTCATTTCTATGTACGTTGTAGTTTAGCTGACCTGTTAGTTTCGAACGCACGACCACCATTTACAAGGTGACGCTGCGCCACGATGACCTCTTTATTACCTAAAGATAAACATATATTTTTTTACATAAAAAAATCATATACCTAAATACCATTATATTATTTACCATTATCTATCTATATACGTATACTGATAATTTTAATGACAATATTGACACTGTCCTCTAAACAGTAGAAAAAGTCCTTATCAAAAGCTTTGACAGGCTCAAATATACAATATTACTTATTAACATTATGTATACATACAAAAGTGTTTAGCGAATTGTCATTTCATTAGACTATATTATATAAATCTCTTCCGTTACTGAGTGACAGACAAACAACGTACGACCGAAGCTACGCGGCTGCTAACACTGGTATTTTGTTAAAAAATTGTCTGTATCTTGGGAAGTGTAGGGAATTACCAAGAGAAGATTTACGGAAATGGTTCCCGATTGAGAATGATGCAGTGGGCTCCGGTAAGACAAAGCTCAGCGTTGACTTTCGCTACTCCACACCCAATGTCTCGAAATCGGGCGGCGTCATCTCGATAAAAAATAGAAAGCAGAATGTCTCAGTATTGATTTTTATTTTTCTTATAGTTTTAGATTTGTTTTATGGCTTTTGAATGTTGTACGAAACGTTGCGATTTATGATTTTGTTATTTTTACCTAGTATGTACTTAGTTATATTAATACACAAGAAATTTTGTAACTTTTAAAGTTAAAATTCTATTGAAGTGCAGATTTTACAGCACTGACATCACTCACTGGCGTCCTTCGAGAATTGAATTTAAGTATCCTATTTTACTTTGACGTTCGACATATGGGAACTACGTCAGTCACTTAATCTTGCAAAAGGAAATACGTAGAAAAATTATGTTCAATACATACTCTAGATGTACATCAGAAGCATCGTTGTAGCATAAATCATATTGAAATAAATGAATGAGGCCAGTCGTGGCACAGCGGCACGAAGTGTGACTGTAAAACGGACTGGTTGTGGGTTCCATCCACACTCGAGGATATTTACTTAAATTTATATTTCCATTTCTTCGCCCTGGTGTCGAGGCTAAGTGCGGCGTTGAGTTCTGCCACTTAACACGCAATGCCTCCAGAATTCGGCAGAAAGTGGGGAGCGGATTGTCTTAACACTAGGTTCCCTCTGCCTACCCTGCTGTATGCGGGATACAGCGTGAAGCTGAAGTAAATGAATTATTTTACACCGTTACTTATTTTAAGCGTTAAATGATACTTATTTTAAACGTTAAATTATACTTATTTTAAACAGAGGAAACGTTAAAAAATAAGAAATTCGTAAATTGTTCTTTTGAGAATGGAAAAAACTATTTTTTATATGATATTGTCCTCGTAAATGAAGCTACGGAACATCGGTCCGAGCTCACACACTACTATCTGTATGCAACATGTAGTAAGTAGTAAGTAAGTGTATCAATTTT
Source organism: Heliconius erato x Heliconius himera (assembly GCA_013421005.1). Classification (NCBI taxonomy): domain Eukaryota; kingdom Metazoa; phylum Arthropoda; class Insecta; order Lepidoptera; family Nymphalidae; genus Heliconius; species Heliconius erato x Heliconius himera. The sequence continues at coordinate 10,323 of JAATLQ010027882.1, read as the reverse complement.
TAGCTCTCCTCTTTTAGATATCTAAGAGGATAGAAATTCTTAAGGAAACGGAGAGAAACAAGATTTTCTATCTAACGTCTTAAATTTCATCCAAACAAAGCCGCTGGCGACGACTAGTGAGCGTTAAAAGAACAAATTTATGAGAAAGACATTAATAACTCATACTATACGAATATTAATGCGAGTAGAAGCACTTTTCACGTAAATTGAGATAAATGACTCGTTGATAATAAAAGGAAGGCACTGTGAAAGTAATTACGTGGACTGGCGGGTGTCATCACGTAGAATAATATAATTAATATCATACTATACGTGGCCAATTCGCAGCGAGAGATAATTATTTGTGACCTAGTAGTTACCTAGATGCTATGTAGTCGAGTCTCGTCAGTTATAGACAAATGGCAGAAATTAATTACTTATTCTCGATAATTAAATATTATTATATAATATTATTTGAGGCCAGTCATGGCGTTTCGCCACTTAACACGCAATGCCTACAGAAATTGGCGGAAAGTGGGGAACGGAGTGGTTTATCACTAGGTTCCCTCTGCCTACCTTGCTGTGTGTGGGATACAGGGTGAAGTTGAAAAAAAATATATTATAATATAATTATCGTGCTCTTAATAGTAATATGTCCTACGGCATTCTACTTTTGGGTAATGCAGTCGGTATTAAATCATTTTTTGTCTTGCAGAAGCGAGCTATTCATTCAATCTGTAACTTATATCCTAAAGATCCGTTAAGGAAAAAAAATTGAGAAATTAATATATTATTAGGAAAAATAATAATGATTTTATCAAAATCAGTGACTTCAAGCGCATCTGTAACTCGATTGCATCGAGTCCTTAATTCTTTTATGGTACAATGTGTACGCTTTTATAATAGGATCTCAGGAAACGTCCGAGATTGTTATTACGAAGTTAATAATTCTATTAATGATAACACGCCTTGGGAGTGAAAAGCTCGCTCTAGTCTGTTTCAAAGGTATTATTGTCACAAATAAGTGTGAACAATTGATTTAAAAAGAACAATAATAGTAATTTTTGTGTACTTGCATTTCTTACTCCATATAACACACCTCATATTTCAATTTCACATTTCAAACTATTTGCTAACAACCGTGCGAGTAAAGTTAAGTTTTTCAGAACATATTTTCTTCGCTTCGGTAATATGAGAGTGCGAGGCATTGAGTTCCGCCACTGAACACGCCATGCCTCAAATGAAGCGGAAATTTCTTAACACTATTTTCCTCTGTCTACCCACCCTGCTATGCGAAGCTATTATATCTACTGCTAAACATAACAAATACAATGTGATTGTATAATGTTCATACATCCAGGTACGCTTGTAGGATAAAGGCAAACAGCCGTACTGCCGCCACCCACGCGCTGTCGAGTACATGCTCCACTAGCTGCGAGTGCCTGCTGGAACTGATGCACTCCTACATATTACCAAAATGGATTATTCATTTATAATACTGCGTAAATTATGCTGTATAGCGTTTGGTTGGCAAATATACCTATGTACATACGAGTATGTATGTATGTGTTAATTTGGAACGTTGTTTGAAACCAGTGGAATATTATAGCTTGTCATTTTTTTTTACTTCTTCGGCTTCACACTGTATCAGAGGCAGAGAGACCCTATTCTTAAGATAATGCGTTCCCCACTTTCCGTCAAATTTTTCAGATAAAATATAGTTAATTTTTTTGTGAGTTATCCGTTGATTTATATATATCAATAGGTAGTGATGCTTAAAGAATGTTCAACGGTTGGTTACACAAAATTTAACTGTATTTTAAAAAAAACTCAGTAAGGAACCTTAGATTTGGTTTGGCTTTACCTAGAGATTTCAGTACTTTTTATAGAGAAACAAACAGCTACATCGAGACTTGGCCTGTTTCTTGTAAGATTTAATTTTTTAATTTGGTTCCTACACTGTATTTGTGTAACGCGATCGAGGAAAGTTTCTTTTTGCTATATTTATAAACACTTTTACATGCCTAAATAACAAGTATAAAAATTGCGTAAAGATGAAAGACAAGCGGTCGAATGCGAATCGGACTCGACAACCGTAGGAGGATTCCGTACTAATTTGAGGACTGTAGGTCAATAGGAAGTACAAATTATAAAAGTTGACAAACTGAACTTAGCGGACGTATGCACTTATTTTATATAAAATTAACTACAATAAAAAAATATAATAATTTATTTGTAATATAAACTCTTCGGATTTTTTCTTCTATTTGTATTGCAAGTTCCTACTTCGTGTTAAATTTTATATTAGTAGGTCCACGGGGTACCCACCCTACACGTTTTGATTATGCGGCGAATTTCACACAAAATGCAGCAAAACCGATGCATTAATAAGTACTTCTATCTTACTTTACTTTTGATTGCTTTGACTTAGAAACTTGATTTTACTGTGCTTCTAGGGACAATAGACTTTTTCAGCTTCATGCTTTATATCAAATGTAGCAAGGTAGACAGAGAGAGCCTAATGTTAAAATTGTCGAATTCTGAAGAATGTTGAGTTGCGAAACTCAATGTCGCACTTTACCTCGATCCCAGAGTAAAGAAATGACCAAGGACTTGAATATTTTATTTAAATTTAAGCTTCATAACTCTACGCGATATCAAGATAAATTGCTTTAAAAGACGGATAGACGTACAACAAACTGATCCTTTAAGGATTCAGTATCTTTCTTTTCAGGCACGGAACTCAAAAGACTGAATAATTTGATTGATTTCTTAATGCGCACACGCAAGCACATTGGCACATTATCAATATCCATAAATCATGTAAATATTATTACAACGTTAAGTACGCTAATACCATCCCACTCGAACTGTGATTCATCATTTCACGGTTTTTTACACAAATTTTAATTTTAATCCCACATGTAAACCTATTTCATCATATTTAACCTACTTATTTTTGGGTTTAGTTACTATCTAAAGTAAATCTCGAGTTAATGATTTAAATATAAGCGTCAGTAGTAGTGGTCAGAGCGCCTGGTCGGTTTCCAGGAATCGCGGGTTCGAGTGTGGGAATCGTACGTTCAAATTTTTATACGTCTAAATAAGTATTAAATTCTAAATAAGTATTCTTTCCTAAGTGTGGAATAACACTTTAAAAATGTTTAAAAAATATTTAGAATATTTATTTTACCTGTTCTACTATTAAGAAAAAAAATAAAACAAAGCTTATTAACAGCAATTTATTTTTAAACAAGCAATCTCTGAAAGTGACTCTCATGAATCACCCCGCACAGGTTCAGCGAATTTTAATATTTTTCCATAACGCTTCATTTACTCTTTATAAATTATAATAGCTGATATCATCGTGACTTGGGTTGTGTTTAACGTATAAATATACTACATACAAATATATATACATTAAATATGACGCAGTGGGATATCATCTAACTGTATGTGGACGCAATTTTTTATCTCAGCATCTCGCATTTACCACCGCAGGATTGACAGAGGGACTTTGGGAATATAGAGTTAAGACATTCCGTTCCCATTAAAACACTTCCGTCTTTCACTTTCCACTGAATTGTGGTGTTACCAGAGTGAGGTAATGATCATATTAAATATTTCTTTTTCATACACTTTTCGTAACAATATTTGATGAAAATAATACTTATGCGTCGTTGAATATGTACAATAATATTATAATCAATTGAAAAGATTTTATGAGATGAGGCCGGTCGTGGCGCAGCGGCACGAGGTGTGACTTCAAAACCGACTGGTTGTGGGTTCGATCCCCACTCGAGGAGATGAAATATTTACTTAAATTTATATTTCCATTTCTTCGCTCTGGTGTCGAGGTTAAGCGCGGCGTTGAGTTCTGCCACTCAACACGCAATGCCTCCAGAATTCGGCAGAAAGTGGGGAACGGAGTGTCTTTACACTAGGTTCCCTCTGCCTACCCTGCTGTGTGCGGGATACAGCGAGAAGCTAAAAAAAAAAATATATTGAAAAATTGTATACATATTATGTTGCCATTTATAGGTTTTTTTTTAGTTCAATTTGAAGGCCAGTCGTGGCGCCAGGGGCGCAATAGTGTGACTGTAAACGGTTATTGGTTCGACTCTTATCCAAGGAAATAAAATATTTAATATTTTCATTTCTTCGCTTTTGCGTTGAGCCGTGGCATTGTTCTAGCCACTTAACACGCAATGCCTTCAGAAAATGAGGAACAGAAGTTTCTTAATGAGAACGAAGTGTCTTAACACTGGGTTCACAGGTTTTCCCTGCCTAACCTCCTGCGTGACCTAGTGTGAAACTAAAAAAAAAAATAGATATATCAATGTTCAAAGCGTTTGAACATTTCTTTGCAATTTTCAATTCCTACAGAAGATTTGTAGTAAGAACTATAAATAATAATAATTATAATAGAGATTTGTATCAAAAAGATACTTTATTTTTACATCTCCCATATTATAAAGAGATGTGCCGTGTGTGTATGTGTAGGCGAGATGGCTGTTGGTTCTTCACATGAGGGAACGAAGTAGTTTCTTTAAAAGCGGGCGGTACAGTTCCTCCACTCCGGAACTCAACACCACGCTCTCTGTCGACACCAGAGCGAATAAATTAAAATATATTTTTATATAAAAAATTCATTTCCTCAAGTGGGGATGTCATCCACAATCTGTCGCATTTAGGTACAGCCATACGTTGCGCCACGACTAGCCTCAGTTAATATAAATACCCATGTTTCGCTGCCGTATAACAATGTCGGTGCACCAAAACCGCATTGTGTACTGCCAAACGCGCAGCTGTGCTGACGTCCTGTTACCAGCAGCAATACGCCTTTCCACATCCATCTCTACTGAACATACTTCCCAAGTATACCACTTCATTCACTTGTTCTAATATCTTACCATTTACACTGATCTTGCATTCCGTTCTTTCTTCATCTCTTTCGAAAGTTAATGATAATAATTTAAAACATAACCATTAACTTTTACTCGGGCGGGCATCGAACCCAATCAGTCTCTTTAAGGCATATGTTATTTAATACTCATTCCCATTAGTATGTCTGTAAATAAACCAATAATATATATCTCGGAGTCTAAACAGTAAGGGGCTTCTAAAACAACCCGTATCAAATAACTAATTAGGTAACTTTCTAAAATGTTACAAATCGACAGGCATATTACATATAAATGTTAAATTACATTAATTACCATATATGACAGCCGTGCCCAAATGAGGACACTTAAAAAAGTTAGAAATTCTTTTAATACTTCTGTTTTTTTTTATTTCTGCTTTGGATATTGAATGGATATACTCGTAGATAGTCAACGGTATGCTGAATCTAACCGTTGCAAACGCAAGGCGGCTTCACCTTCTAACCAACCATTTTCTAATTTCCCCTTAAATAATATGGTGAGTGTTTCAACTCAATACCACGCATTGTCTGAGTGAGAGCTTTTAAGCTACAATCTTGTGGGGATAGAAATGTTACAGCAGCAGCGACATAGACTTAATCATTTTTTACAGCAGTAGCAGAGTAGGCAAAAGGAACCTGAAAACCTAGTGTTAATACATTCCGTTCCCATTAATTAAGACATTTCCGTTACCTTTCAGCCGAATGTTTTGCGTGTTCCTCCGAAGGTATTGCGTGTTGAGTGGCGGAACTCAACGCCACGCTTTGCCCCGTTACCAGAGCGAGGAAATATTAAATATTTAATTGCATCAAGTGGAAATCGAACTTCGCTAGTGGCTCTGCGCCACGACTGGCCTCTAGATATCAATATATCATTTTTATAATGTCGGCCAAAACTGTACTTTTTACCTGCTAGTTTATATAAAATAATGACTGATCTACATATGAGGGTACACTTCAAAAGTCACTGAATTTTGTTCTCAAATAAATAATATTTTCTGCATCTACATTAATAATTGTGATTCGGCAAAATAAGAAAAATGGATGAATGTCCCTTTTATAATAATAAAGTTGCGTTTACATCATTTAATTTAATGTAATATTGTTTTTGTAGGCGTGGCGTTGAGTAACGTCATTCAACGAGCAATGTCTCGATAATCAGGCGGTACGTGAGGAATTATGTGTGTGAACACTAAGTTCCCTCGGTTCCCTCGGGTTACAGTGTAAAGGGTTTACAAATTATTGTCTATATGGCTCATTTCAAATCTGTTTTGAGTGTAATATATTGACACAGGTTAAGTATATAAAAAATATCTTATTTGTGCTAAGTGCTGCGTTGAGTACCGCCACTCAAGACGTCATTTCTTGAATTCTTTTTATGTTTTTAACGGAGAGGTGTATCTCTTACCGTAATGTTTTTTTTGTATTTTTTCGAGGAAATGAAAATAATTAATCCCCATAGTAGATGCATTTTTCTTTATATAGATCAATGACGCTATTAATTACATATATCTATAACGATATAAAAAAAATAGTATAAAAATATAATAGTATTTAAGGTAAATCAAATAGAAATGAAAAAGTTGCTATTCAACAATATTTCCCGTTATGCGAGTAGGTATATCCAGTGTATACTTGCCCTTTTTCCATTATAAGATGAAAAACGATCTCTTTTTTGTTAATAAATTAGATTTTCCTGGTTTTTTCAGAATGATATTTATTGAGCTTCCCATTGTGTTTATTTAGTGATTAAATTAGCGGCATACTGAGGAGATTGTGAAATATGCATTTACAAAAAATCAAAGGTACTACTAACCTTTGATTTTTTGTAAATGCATATTTGTACGTATTTTTTAAGAGTGTGTATTTATCTTTTATAAAATATTCAATACTTTGAGGTCAGTCGTGGTGCAGGGGCCTAAATGTATTATTGTAATCACGACAGTTTGTAGGTTCGATTCCCATTTGTGGAACTTAGATATTTAATATTTGCATTTCTTCACTCTGGTTTTAAAGCAATGTGCGGCGTTGAGTTCCGCCATACAACGCGCAATGCCTCCAGAATTCGCTTTGCCCTCCCCCTCTAGTATAACATAGTGCGACGTTAGTTCCGCTACTTAACACGTAGTTTGGGCGGAATGAACAACGGAGTGTCTTGACACTAGGTTCTCTTTCCCTAACATAAATAACAAAAAATACTAAACTAAAACCATAAATTCAGACAAACAAAAACCAGAATTCAATATAACAAATTAAGATTTAAGTAACTGCGACGGCGGGACGCGACACCGAAGGAAAGCAAAGGAAGTCACGAAAAGCTCCCAGTTTAACACAATAAAGCTTTTTACATAAAGTTTACTTCCCCTCGCCCCGAGCCGACACTCCACACTGGCTCGGCGCAAGCTGTCGACGCACGCACCACGCATAGAAATGGCTGTATTCCTTTGCTCCAGCTAAATCGCAAATATTATTTACTAGCGGCCCGCTTGCGCACCTATAATACTTTTATTATGTTGCATTTTTATGAGGCCAGTCGTGGCGCAGCGGCACGAAGTGTGACTGTAAAACCGACTGGTTGTGTGTTCGATCCCCACTCGAGGAGATAAAATATTTACTTAAATTTATATTTCCATTTCTTCGCTCTGGTGTCGAGGTTAAGCGCGGCGTTGAGTTCTGTCACTCAACACGCAATGCCTCCAGAATTCGGCAGAAAGTGGGGAACGGAGTGTCTTAACACTAGGTTCCTCTGCCTACCCTGCTGTGTGCGGGATACAGCGTGAAGCTAATTTAATTTTAATTTAATTTTTAATTTAGTAATATTTAGATTAATGTATATCGAACGAGGCGATGCGTGAGAAACGTGTCTTAATTTTCCCTGTTCTAAGGTAAGGTTCTGGTTAGCCAGCCAGCTCGAAGGAAAGCTGTTAGAGAGTGGCGACCCCACGAGCTTGCACCTTCAGAAGGGAATTGCAATTAATCTCCTTCCTCCGGCTTGCCTTTATTGGCAGGCAGAGTGAAGTTCAACAGCTATATTTCAATATGGTGGAAGTACTCAATCTGCATAGTAACAGGCCTGCTCACGACCTTCTCGTGATTGTGAAGGCGGTGCACAACTCACGACATCCATAGCCGACCACGCCGATGTGGTGTGCACACGAGGCATTGCGGCGATTTACTGATGTACTTAATATGAATTATATAAGGGTATTTTTTAAATTATTTCGTAATTAATTAAGCCAAGTTATATATTATCGAAGCCGTCGTGGCGTAGGGGCACAAGTGCGTTACTATAACGCGACGGTTGTGGAGTCGATCTCCACTCGAGGGAATGAATTATTATTTATTAATATTTTTATTTCTTTGCTCTGGCACCAAGGCAAAGTCGTGGCGTTGAGTCCCGCCGCTCAACACGCAATACCTTTAAAAATTGTGTTTAAGCACTATGTTCCCTTTGCCTGCTGCTGCGTGCGTTATACACCGTGAAATAATTGTTATATTATTTCACGGTGTTATATGTTAATTTTGAACTCTAGCATGTCTGGTCTCATTAATTTTGATTGGAATCAATATTTTTATTTATAAATATATATAAAATAATTAAATTTAATCAAAATGATCTCACAATTGCGGCGCGAGAGAGATTGCTCGCCCACGCTCTGTTGTGTTGAGAGCTGCTCGAGATTAAAATGAATAATACTGTCGGAAAACAATTATTGACTTACTATTTTTGTTTATTTAAAAAAAAAACATCTTTAAGAAATTCCTACGTTATTATAAATAAATCTGAGAAAATCTGATGTTAGTAGACTTAGTTCTACATGGAGTACTGTAATACGTAGAGATCAATAATTCTACGATAGACGAGAAGAGCAGATCTAACGTTCAAAAAAGCTTGTGGGCACAGCTCAAGTTCAAATAAGCCAAATGCGAGTCGGGGTATGAACTAAGTTATGATCAGTTTTTGCTTTCTCATAAAATGGATATTACTTACTCTAAATCGCCGGATGCATTATCACTAACAATAGGTCACTCAGCCTATCAATAATCAATAATATAAACACCAAAAATTGTGACGTCATAACTCAAGTAGAGTGTCACAATAGATCCAGGCGTGTAGAGCGTGGCATTACATATATTTCAAGATTTGCCAGGAATTCTTTAACCAAACTAGATACGTTATTTTTACATTGGCTTTTCACATATACGATACGATAGTGTCAACTTGTGTTGCCACAATTAAGTTATCTCTCTTACACTTTATGTAATTAGAATATATTTATAAATTGAGCCCAGTCGTGGCGCGGGGAACCGTAGTTTCCTAATAGAAACGGAGTGTCTTAACACTAGGTTCCCTGTGGGTCCCTGTGTAAAGCTTAAAAAATCATTCCTTTAACTAACTACGAAGAACTCGTTAATTACAGACTATAAAGTAAAAATATTTACATTAATTTTCAGTTAAAATAAAGTGTAATTTAACAATTCGCGGTGTTATTACAAGTCTCCGAAAGATTGAAGACAAGGACCTGTGTACAATAACAAGGCTCTCAAGGATGGCTGAAGAAATATTTTCCGAACACTCCAACCTCAGCTTTAAGTTTTAAAATGTCATTACTGAGAAGTCTCACTATTACTTGTTATTTACACTAAAAAGTTACAGGCACTTTTCATAATATTTAACAATATTTAATTAACTATGTTTTTGCTAAGATCAGTCGTGGGTTAGAGGCACCTGCGTGCGACTGTAAAGGCGATAGGTTGTGAGTTCGATTCCCACTCGAGAAAATTAAACATTTAATATTTTAATTTCCTCGCTCCGGTAACGAGGCAAGCGCAGTGTTGGATCAATGTTGGAATCGAATTGACAACCATGTTTCATTGACGACCCAACAAGTCACATAATCCAGCTTTTATAATTATTTTCTTTACTCGTGTTACACAAAATCCAATTGTGTTTATAATTACAATACTTTAATACTAATTCTAATAACGACTTTCCTCGACTCCTTCGTTTAAATTTAGAAATAATGCTATATATTAAATATGCTAACACGTTCTATATAAACTCATGCATTGCACGGCAACGGTGCCTGTAATTATTTTCATACATTTTTTGTATTATTGTTTCTTGATTTATGACTTTTTCTATCAACAATATTTGTAGGTATCGTCGATAATAATAGGTGGAGATCCCATCGTTTAAAACTGTAGGGATTAGATTTTCTAATGAAACTTATATTTAAGAATGATACATGATAGTAGAATAGATTACACTAGGGTTGCCCAAAAAAATCCTGCCGCAATCACCTTTAATTAATGTTTTTCGTAACTCGTTTTTGGAGAAAATTGCACTCATATGTTTTTTATGTGAATCGCACATCATTTGAAAGAAAATCACATAAGGAATTGGAAAAACAATGGTTGCC
>JAATLQ010027881.1:0-69536 GCA_013421005.1 Heliconius erato x Heliconius himera | reverse complement strand
TTACGGGAGCCGAAGAGGGGACTTTCGGGATTTACTTGAGCGTCGTAGAGGGGGGGGTAGAGGGGATTGGGTTGCGAAGCTTAAATGATAACAAGAAAAATGTCATACAATACATATCTTTTGATCGGTGGGGTGAGCGGCTATAGGTTTTCAAAAATGTAAAAGAACTGTTACATGGACATACTCGAGCGCATCTGAAATTGATATCATTAATTCCCTACGTATTCTTAAAAATGTAAATATGTTAATCTGACTATTTCCGTGATGGACGTAGTCGTACGTTAGAGCTAAAAATAAAATAAAAATCATCGAGCGCTTCAGATTTTCTAAGGGGATGTTAAGTGAATCTGAAAAAAAGTTCTTATATAATAATCTGACGGTTTGGATGTGACGCAAGGTCGCAACCATTGTTGGAGTGTGCAAAAAAAATCGTCATTTTGAAATACTCAAGCGCGTCAGATTAAGATATATATGGTTCATCTTCATCCCCTATAAATTTTATAAACTCTAAAAAATATTACAAGTTTATAAGAAAATAATTGAATTTTTGTTTTGAGAACTGTTAAATTTTTAAATATTATTTTTTTGAATCTGACGATAAAGATTCATCGGTAGAATTATCTTCCTCCTCTGACTCGATTTCATAATTTGAGCTGCATTAAACTTTATCGATCAATTTTTATTACTTCGGCTCGTGGAATTCGTCAGATATTATATTTGTCGTAATCCTTGAATTATTCCCTCCAAAATAAAAGAAAAATTAGCCACAGTCGAGGATGTCGAAATATCATTTTTTTTGGTGAAAGTACGTAACCGAGTACGAGGAATCCGCAGTATGTTAAATTGCCGCGCTCGAGTAAATCCTGAAAGTCCCCTCTTCGGCTCCGGTATTATAATACAAAGTTATTAATTCTAAAATAATTTAAACATTGTAAACTATTGTTATATTGAAAGTATTTTTTTGTAATAATAGTTGTTTATTTTACACAGTGAATTTAAGATGTAAATTTAAAACAATGTTTGGTAAAAAGTATGCACCAATATGTACTTAAGACGAAGTATTACATATTTCAACTGCTAACATTTAGTTATTTAAATCCATACAAGTATTATATTTAAATGATGTTTATTTATCATTTTAAAATAATTTTATGTAGTTGATAAAATAAAACTTGATACTACACTTGATATTGAATTAAATTACCCTAACAGTATTTTTACAACAGTCTGCACAATGCACATGCTTTTTTCAATGGCTTTTAAAAATGTATTAATTTAATATAAATTATTAATATTAATAAATTATACCAGAAACAATAAATTTTATATTATTATTTAATAAGCACATGAAATAAATAAATCAAAATATAATTGTATAAAGTTTTTATTTTCAGATTATAAACATACAATAAGATCATGATATGTATTAAACTTATCATTATATTTGTAAAGCTTTAAAAACATTTAAAAAATACATATATTTATAAGATATTCCCTCCAGACACAATGTATGTACATTTTATACAAAAACATCAAAAAAGGAAGTATATTTTAAAGATGGACGGATTGTTTATATATCTACATGATATAATTAACAAAATGGACGGACAATTATACTTTAACTTATTTCTACCGTTTTCAGCTTTTGCGTATTCCGCATATAGCAGGCATCTGTATCTTGAGTGGTGGAACTCGACGCCGCGCTATTTTAAACCATAAAGCGACAATAACTCATACCCCCAAGTGGGAATCGTATCCACAACTGTCTCGCTTACTGTTTTGAAAAAAAGTTATACATATATACATACATAGACAAACAAATTAATGTATATAGTTTTCAAACCTCTTCAGTTTATTGAGTTATTATTATACACCACTTTTAACCACTTAACTTGGATTCACTTTGAAAATAAAGCTTGTATTATTTTTTATTATAAGGTGCAATAGAGTGTATAAAGCACTGCTTCTTGTATGTAATTTTTATACATTTTTGTTTTGTATAAATTCTATTTAAAAATATAACTTGATGAAGCACAGCAAAATATTATAATATCCTCTTATTGTAATATTTTACATAAGTTCAAGTGAAAATTATAAATTAAATATAATATATACCTCTATTTTTTACATATTGATTAGAATGTTTTTTAGTTTTATTAACTTTGTACTTTCTTTATTATCAGGACAATATTTTCTTAATTAGTAAAAATATACTGAAGGTAATTAAAGCAATGGAATGTGTCATTCTTGATGAATTGTTACATCTATGATCCAAGAAACAAAAACACCATATTGTTTCATCAAAGATGTCTCTGTAACAGAAAAAAAATAATTCTTTTAGCTTCATTTTTTATTTTTACCTGCTTACAAACAGAAAGAATTAAATTAGCTTCACGCTGTATCCCGCACACAGCAGGGTAGGCAGAGGGAACCTAGTGTTAAGACACTCCGTTCCCCACTTTCTGCCGAATTTTGGAGGCATTGCGTGTTGAGTGGCAGAACTCAACGCCGCGCTTAACCTCGACACCAGAGCGAAGAAATGGAAATATAAATTTAAGTAAATATTTCATCTCCTCGAGTGGGGATCGAACCCACAACCAGTCAGTTTTGCAGTCACACCTCGTGCCGCTGCGCCACGACAGAAAGAATAAGAAGAGAAAAGCTATTTTCCGCTTATACATGAAGTATGCGACAGATGTTGATTGAAGAACAGAATTTGCCGACTGGAGCAGAGAAATGAAAATAATTAATTTCTCTGAATTGGGTTTGAGAGCACCACAATTGTGTTTACCCAAATGCGCTACAATGGCCTCATATACATATATTACGTATAACATTCATTTTATACTAAAATCAGTCATGGCTTTTAAATACTACTATTGACTATACAGTTTATACATTATTATAAAAATCCTTATTGTAAAATCTTCTCATTCATTATGCACTTAATATGTATATGGTATGTTTTATTTAAATTAAAAAGCTATTTATATATTTAATGTTTTTTCAAATTTAAATATTGATTTGTTATAAGAGACTATTTGTCCATATGGGCAAAACTGCAGGGTAAAGCTACAATGGATTGTCAAATGAAAATACCTTTACAGTTGTATGACACATGGAGGATTTTGCTGCATAGAATAGAACAATTATGATAATTTAATATATGCTATAGCTTATGTCCATCAATGGACTATCCAAAAAAAATATTTTTATAAATTCATACCATACCATTTTCATAACTTGTTTTCAAACACAATTCAAAAAGCATCAATTTCAATTAGTAAAACTACTAATACTATTGTAATATAATTATAAAGTATTATTACCTTTTAATATCAAATTCCTTTATGCTATTGTTAACATATTTGGCTAAATTCAAATCTTTAGCAGCATGGCGACATCCTTCATATGTATCAGCAGGTATATCTGTTCTAACAGCTTTAAAATTACTCAAACAGTCTCTTGTTATCACTTGTTTAGCTGAAATATTAAATATAATTAATTGATGTATATAACAAAATTGAGACAGATCACTGTCTGCACATAGGAGAAAATCTATTACTAAGGGCATTTATTGATAATACAAACAAAAACAATTCTTTTAATTTATTTTACCTTTTAGTTTATTGGTTTGTCTGTGTTTATGCATTTCATAGTTAGTGAACTATGAAATGCATAAACATATACACACTATATTTTTACACATGCTATTATATTTGTTTTAATTTACCTCCTTTTCTTTCTATCAGCTTTACACACACATCTTCATTATCTGGACAAGGATTGCCCAAATATCCTATGCCACGCCAATTGAATGGTTCATTACATCCAGGAGTTGCTGCTGTACACTGATAGCACCATATAGCTAAACCTGAAAAAAAAAAACAATATTGAAGTTCTATTTTAATGTTTAGGCCAGGTTTGAGGCACAGTGTTAATGACTGGTTGTAGGTTCGATCATAAATTTATATTTCGTCGCTCTGGTGTCGAACGAAAGGGCGACGTTGAGCTCCGCCATTTAACACGCAATGCCTACAGAATTCGGCAGAAAAGGAACGGACGGTCGGACGGGATGGAGTGTCTTAACAGTAGGTTCCCTCTGCCTACCTTAAAGCGTGCTAACCTGAAGCTGCATTTACAGCGTGAATCTGATTTATTTTAACATATTTTTTATTTCGTTTGCACAATATAAACCTCCTATATGAAGTGGCAATTCATAAGATTGGAAAATATTGTACCGTAACACGGCTGCTACATTTTATTTATATTAGTATTTAAATGCCAAAACAATACGAGACTCACTACTTACAAACAAAATTTATTAAAAATTTGTATGTTAATATTATATTTCTACTGTGATGAATATAGAGTAAAACCACACCCCTGTGACTTACAAACAATAACTTACTTCCATTAAAAACTGTTGACAAAACGAATATTGTAATTATAGTGTTCATGTTCGACATTTTTGTAAATAATTTATTCCATTTAATGTTTTTTAATGATAGTAAACATTAAAGATTTGAAGAAAGTTTTCATAAAGACGCCGTTACAGCTTACGTTTGGCTATTGCCCGTCAATGTCAACACTCAACAGTCAAATGTCTTGTTAAAACATCGAATATTTTATCGATGTATTAGCTGGAGCTTTAAATCAACATAATTAATATTTTAAACATACGTTTATTTCAGCTTTACGTTAATTTGACTTATAATAATTTTAATATAATATTACTAAATCTTGAAAATGTAAATAATAAACTAAAAAAACAAAACAAGAATGCCATTATAACATGATTTAAGTTGGTTATTAATATATGTTCAATATATCATTGCTGTACATTAAGCTATAAAAAACCAAAAGATATCTGATAGGCTTGAGTACGAACATTGATGATTTTAAAACGGGTCAACCCAATTGCTCAAATGTATCTATATCTGTGCTCAATGATTCCACAGATGATAAAATCGAATAGACAATGAATTGGTCGAATGTTTATACCGAAATTACAAAATATGTTCAAACTGGGGATTCAGTATTATTTGTAATTGATTTATTTATCAAAATATATGCCATCAATTTTCAATAAAGAAAAATAATGTTTTATATTAATGATTCCGTCAAAAAAATTTCAAAGACAAGTTTGTTACAGCGTACTGTAAAATTATTGCAATTGAATATGAAACAAATATGTTTTTCTATTTCTTTCTCTAGCATCACCTTTTTCTGCCATAGCAAGATAGGAGACAGGACATTGGCTGCTGGGATATTTAATAAATTGTTTAAATTTGCACAATTTAAACAATTTATTTATAATTGAATTTTCTTTTTAAAATTTTTTTTAGTAAGAATCGAACCCACAACTATGACGTTTATAAATAAATGTTGCGGCATTGCGCCACAATAGCTGCTTGCGTTATATAGTTTTTTTAAAACAATATTGTAAGAACAAACTGATATTTCCGTTTTCTTTCTGTCCAAATTTTGAAACATTGGCTGTTAAAAAGACTATTTTATTTTATTAATTTTTTTACTAAGTAGTGCTCCAATCCACGACAATAACGTTTATAGCCAAATATTGCAGCATTGCGCCACAATAGTTGCTAGTGTAAAATCCGCGATAGCTACTTTAAAATAATGTGGTAAAAACAAATTGACTTTGAAACTACAAACTTCCTTTAAGAGTACATTGTAATTTAAGTCATTTGGGAAATTATTTAATTTTACTTGCAAACATTGGCGTATTTAAAAGAAAAATGTTTTATTATTTATTTCATGTCTATTTAGGTAAATGTCGTTTTTTTTTGCCTTAATTCCGATCCCGATCTTAAATCTTGAAATCTCAGTGTTTTTTGATAAAAAACTCAATCTCAGGTTTTTCTACCATCATACAAATAATAATATTACAAACAATATCAAACAAAGATGAGGTCAGTCGCGGCGCAGGGGCACGAAGTGTAACTGTGAAATCGACGGGTTGTGGGTTTGATCCCCACTCGAGAACATAAAATGTTTAATAACGTTATACTTTTTTTCTTCGCTCTGGTGTCGAGGCAAAGCGCGGCGTTGAGTTCCGCCACTCAACACGCAATGCCTTCAGAATTCAGCGAAAAGTGAGGAACAGAGTGTCTTAACACAAGGTTCCCCCTGCCTACCCTGTCGTGTGCAGGATACAGCATGAAGCTGATTTATTCTATTTTATCAAATAACAAAATATTGAAAATGAAAGATTCAGCCTATTCAATAAAACAATTATAGTATATTTTATACAACTGGTTTATTGAATTGGCTGAATCTTTAAGTTGTAGTGTTTTTAGCAATTAGCAATTTTGTCGAACAACATTCTTTAAAATGGTATAACTTTTTTATTTAAAAACCAATTGAAATAAAATAAATGTTAAGAGAAGCTTGCTAAAATAAAATAGTGCATGTGTTGCATATATCATATAATTATTCCTTTTATCAAATTATTCGGTAATCTGAAATAAGATAAAAAGGCATGTTGAAATTAGGTATATAATACAGACAGTAGGCTAAAAATATTAAACAACATTGTTGATACTTCTGTCAGTTTATATATTGTTGTAGGTACTTGTAACGTCTGAAAAATAACAATATACAATCGTAATGTCATATATTATAGCTTACCATATTAAGATTTTGCAATATTATTAGGCTTTTTAAATAATCATTCTGGTTGTGGTGGATTAAGAGACGCCATTAACATAAGCAAGTCTTCCTTGTTAAGATCGATACACATGGTGCCAACTACATCTTCAATACCAATAGTGCCATCATTACTTATATCGACTTCTTTAATCAGATTGTCCAATTGCTTTTGAGGCATCTTATGTCCCTGTTTTGCTAACACCTCTTTTAAATATTCCCTATCAACTGTACCCGATTTACCAGGATCAAATACCTGCAAGGCTGAACGCAGTTCATCTTCTACTTCAAAATCTCTTTGTCTTAAAGTGACCATTTTCAAAAATTGATCGTAGTTTATATGACCTTCAGGATGGGGTGGTCTTACACAATATGCTATTAATTCTTGCAGTTGCTCTGGTGTATACGTCATAAGTAAAAGAGCTTTTAACATATAAACTAATTCTTTTTCAGTTATGTACCCATCAATATCAGTATAGGCAGGTGTATAATTTTGATATACCTCCCAAAGCTGTTCAACTTCAGCTGTTTGGTCTGGTCTTAACTCAAAAGGCAGCTTAAGAGCTTCTTTAGATTCACTTAGTTCTAACGGAGCTGCAGGATCGGGCGGAGGTTCTTCAACATATCCTTCTTCCTCTTCAACTTGTTCCTCTACGGCAGCAGTCTGATCTACTTGTGGTTCCTTAATTTCTTCCTCATTTTGATCTTTAGGATGCTCTTCTTCTGCAATTTCTTCTAACTGTTCCTTCTTTTCTAACTGTTCTTCTTCCAACTGTTCATCTTTAATCTCATTAGGAACTGTCTCTTCACCATAGTCCGTAGGTTCCTTTATAAATCCATCTTTTTCATTCTCTTCATTTTCAATGGCCTCTCCCTCTAACTTTTCGTTATCTATAATTTTATCTACTTCTTCAGATTTTTCTTTATCTAATTTTTCTGCACTTTCCGTAGCAACAATTGAATTTTCTTCTTCCATAATCAAATTCACTTTTTAATTTTGTTCATATTTTACCACAAAATATTTTCAATTACATGACAAATTGGTTTACACTAAAAAATTATCTTGTGATCTTGATTTTCCAAAATATACGCGTATCATAAGTATTACATTATCTGTTATTTTATCATATAAATGAAGACTGCTTTCTGATAGAAAATCGAGAATATAAATTAACTCTAATTTAAGTCCATTTTGTACGTTACCTATAAAAAAAACCATTGAACAAAAATAAAATATATGTACGTCTAAAAATTGCACTCACAGCGTCAATATTGACAGGATACTCTTTTGTTAATACATAAATATAAAATTAGTCTATTAATACATGTGATATTTGTAATAAAACCTTTTGTGTTGTAAATAAAGGTGGTTCAAAAGAATTTAATTTCTAGCTTGCTGATTGTGTTGAGAGAGTAGCACGATTCTTTCTGTGCTTCAACTTCCTAAACCTAAATATTTGTTATTAATTTTAGCTGAATGGATTTTCAGATCTGCGATCTCGAGATAAAAAAAATCTTTACAGACAAAAAATGTAAGGGTTCCATTTTTATAGTTATCCTTCTTTCCGAAAGAAAAATACTTATTTGGAAAACGTATAAAAATTTGAACTTGTTACAATTTAATGTTGTTAGTATCTCTGTAGTTTCCAGGAGGCGCGGGTTCGAGTCCCGCTACGTTCAAATTTTTATACGTTTTTCAAATAAGTATTTTTCTTTTTTAAGTGTGGAATAACACTTTAAAAAATGTTTTAAAAAAATCCTTCTTTTCGTTTGGTTCGATCATCCGTTTGTTTTCTTTGAAATACTGAACCTTGGTATATTAGGTATATACCTATATCGTACCTAAAAAAATATATTTAAAAATATTCTTTATTGCATTTCAAATTAAATATTTATGACTATAATTTTTTTTAAACGTTTACTTACTCAAAAAATGTCGTAAATTATATGAATTTTATATTATATTTTAAAAAGCTATATTTAACAAAACTTTCGTATTTTTCAATAACAATAACAATAAAAAAAATCCCTTATGTTCAACCACTCCGAATTCTAATTTGGAAATGAAAGGAAAATAGAGCACCGACTAAAATCAAAACAGATCGTGTTCCTTTGTACAAACCGCAATCGCTAATTAACAGCAAAGCAATCTATTTTCTGCACCGACTCTCACCCACTTTAAACTTGATGCAATGCAGTAGTTCACTTGCAATCCATCCAATGTTTTACATAATATCATAACGATGAGATCCAAAGCCAAAGATGTGCCCTGACCAGTGTAACGTGATGGACCGGAATAAGTGATATATATATAAAAGTTCCACGGCCAATGCTTTCGAAGACGCATCACGTGTCTTGGAGAAAGATGGCTCTAAGTCTAAGTGAACGGAGACGGAGGTGCGCGTGGGCTGGGAACTGCGAACGTAAAATACAGACTACAGACGAAAGGCAAATCTCGCGGGCACATCGCGCATGCGCTCACGCTCGAACCAATAGCTCGTGCGTTTTTTGGCGGGAAAACGATGATTTTGTAATGCGATTTAATATACACATCGATTTTACTAAACTTTTAATATTTGTGCCATTAGTGACTGTTTAATTTTAGATATTTTTTTTTTACAACATTTGTTACAATGGTAAGTAATTCCAATAGATTTATGCAACATCCTTAATTTATTAAAATACCGTATTGGCAGTGTTACTAAAATGAAATGACGAATCGAAAACGGGAAAAAAACGAACAAACTGAGCGCGGAAAAAAGCTTCACTTTATTTTAAATCATCTTCTTTTCGCTAGTCTAGTCGCTAGTCTATTTCATACATAATGTATTATATTTTTTAAAATATTTTTGCGTTTATTTCGATCAATATGATTACGATTATTTATCTATATATATATATTGTATATATTTAACATAATTTTTATCATAGTCAAAATAAAACAAAAAGTAGCATTAACAAATTATTTACTTTTCAAAGTTATTCACAGAAATTTTATCTTCATTAAGCGATTATGCCTCCGCTGCTCGCTGTAGGAGTCTGTTATGCTACAATGCACTTACCCATCTAAGATTTACTTATTTAGTCAAAGCAACAAATATATATTTTTTTATTCATATAGTCAAAAAACATAATCGATCCCTTTATAAAAAACTAAAATAAATTACAATTACATTATTCAAAAGTTATTAGTTCTATTTACAAAGTAGCTTTACTCTTTATCCCGCATTGGAGTATAGAAGGAACATAGTGTTAAGACAATCCGTTTTACACTTTCCATTTCGTTAATTAAGTTTGTTTGTTTGTATTACGAAAAAAATTCTATGTATATCTAATATATAACAAGTATAATATAAAAAATCATAGGTATCATGTCACTGAAAACTTAAGGTTTGTATAATACATCAGGTTAATTGATATGTCAGATGAAAAGGCTCTCGCTAAGCTAAGTTTGAATTTTGGAAAAAGATCGTGACCTCTAAATTTTGTACGGAAACTTCGGTGGGCGAGCCCGACTCGCACTTGTTCCTTTGTGGAAACCCAACATCCCTCAACGTATAATGGTGCCGATAACATCACCGTCATCGTCGGAATCATTTTAAAGGAAAAGTACATATTGAAATAAAATGATCATGTAGTAGGTAAACATAGATTATCAGAGGCGGGACATCTTGCGTCATACAATGATGATATCTAACAGCAGATTTTTGAACCAGCCCAAATTCCTTAATTAATAAAGATTTTTAGGTATTTATTATTTAGACATTGAGTCAATAAATAACAAATGAGAAGACGAAAACTTCTTATGTCCCGGAATTGAGGCATCGGAATATAACAGAATATTTTTACAGGACAGCATTTTTCATTAACAAAACTACTAGAAAGGCGTAAAGGACGAGTAAAATAAGACATAAAATTAATTTGTGATGTATGTATAAAATAACCGGGCAAAAACTTTGCGGCCCATTAGCAGCCATGTACATAATTCGCATTAACATATAGAGTTTATAATTTATACATTCAATCACTAAAAACTTATTTTCATAAATTTGAGAAAGTGCAAGTATGCATGCTAGGATATGGATATCATCGGCGGTAAGGGAGCCCCCCGCGGAACTCGATTCTCCGTAAACAGAGTGTTGAATTATTTTAATTTTACATTTGTTTTAAAAGTAAACGTCCAAATTACATGCTATAAAGCCAAAGATTATCTTCATAAACTTTCTTTGATCATGGAATAACTTTGACTCGTAAGTTTCAATATATATCTTCATCAAATGAAAATCGTTGAAACATCGCCTTAAATTTTCAATATTTTTTTGTCTATTTTGCCTTATTGTAACTTATTTATAAAAAATAGATATAGAGTGTCTGCAATTGAATGTTTTTGTATGTACTTACATATATTCAACTATTTTTACAGCGCACGCGCTTAAAGCAATTCAATGATGTTCATTATTATTCTTATTTCGTTATTTAGAGCCAACTAAGAATTACACTTTGATGTTACATACATGCGTATAGCACTCCTGGGAAATGCAGCTTTCATACAAAACCAAAAAAATGAAAACCCGACCAGTAGTTAGAGATAGAGATCTTAGCGTTTAAACAAACAAGCAAACAAACTATTCCGCTTTATTATATTAGTATTAGAATAGATTACATAATAACAATTTTTGTAAAATAAAATTTCTCTGGTTATCCCGTACATACACTACGGAGCATCTTATAGAATCCGGAGGCCAAGATGATAATTTAGGAGTTCTAAATAAATTATATTAAAAAAATATAAACTAAATCTTTTGGATACGCCAGATGAATATATTAACATCCTTATTGAAATATCTATCTAATAAGATTGAAATTTTTCGTAAATCTTTTGAGTTCTTATACAGTCGAGTTTTTGTTTTTACATAATATGCCGAAACTTGTAGTATTTTTTTTTATTGATTTTGAAAAGAATAGCTCTTTTGCTACACTTAAATGACTTTTATCTGTAGGCTATAATACTAAAGAAGCTTTACATTAGTTACATTGTATTAATTAACCGTAATATTATAACAGATAGTTCTAACCGCGAGATGGCCTTGTGGTGGCTTATGATACTGATTTGTGGGTAGAAGGCGGAGAAACCTTGGCCCATAGCTGGGATTGCAGTACCTATTTAAATTGGGTGAAAAATATTTAATGTAATGTAAATTACAATTTTACTTAATTTTTATACACTAAGGTGGTACTCAGTAGGTAATTTCTATAAATGAGTTAAAATAAAGAACGAAGAACCACTATATAGATTTTTTTTTGCCCCACATATATATCACTTTTGAACCTCTGAGTTTTAAAGATTTAAAAATTTTCGACAATGAAAACTGTAAAAAAATCTTATAATCATTTGGCATATAGAGTAGTTTTAAAAACCTTTTTTATATTGTTTAGAGTTCCGTACCTTTTAAGGAAAGGAACCCTTATAAGATCACTTTGTTGTTCGTCCATCTGTCTGTATGTCAAGAGCATTTATTTTAGGAACGCTTGGAGATATGGAGTTGAAATTCAAACCATATACCTACGGTCCCTTGATTTCCTGAAAAAATAGTATTTCTACATTTACTTAAATAAACAGTCATCGCCGTTTATATCAAAGGGAATCAAAATTTGGCAGCTAACATATAGGTATATGCTAGCTGCCAAATTTTGATTCCCTAGATATAGGTAGAACTAGTTCAGGAATCTAAATCTGGAAACTATAGATTTTTCCTTAAATGCTATAAAATTATAGCCTTAAAAGTGGAGCACAATTTTTCCAGGTCAGCCAAAACTACCCTATTAATTTTGATTCCCTTTAGAATTTCAAAATATGTATTTTTTTTAATATAAATGTCTTTTTTTTAAGTAACTGTAAAAGAACATGTTCTTCAGGAAATCAAGGGACCGTAGTTTCTCAGATCTGCGGTCCCTTGGTTTCCTTGATATGGTTTGAATTTCAACTCAATATTTACAAGCGTTCCTGAAATAAAGACTCTTGACAGACAGACAGACAGACGGAAAGACTAAGATATAAACATAGCCTTAAAGCTGGGTTCTCAGAAAAGTTATACTAACAGAAAAGTTATACCTAACCATTAAACTTATTTTTCCTCCGTACAGTCAGTTCGGTCGGGTAAAAAGTCATAGACAATTAAAATCTGTAGTTTAACATTTAAAAAAAGATTAAGTGTAAGTCGACTCAAGGCTTCCGTACCAATTTCAGGTCAACGGGAAGTATTTGCGGCAGCATAAGACTCATTTTGTATAAAATGAACTTCAATTAAGTTTGTAATTTTTTTTCAATGATCTCATTATACACACACCTATAAATTTTTACTTTTGATTTTTTTTTCGTTATTTGTACTATAAGTTCTCACTACTTGCCAAATTTTATAATGTTTTTAATTATACGATGAATTCTACACAAAAAAAATCAAAATCTATGCATAATTGCTCGTATTTTTTAATTATATTGACTTACAAGCTTGATTTCTGCTTCAATTCTAATATTTATCCAAATAGGTCCATTGGGACCAATTTGGATAAATATTTGATATTAATTCCAACTTGTTACCTCCACGCAATGTCGTAATAAATGCTCTTGAGTCTTCACTCTTGACTGACGGACGACAATGGCATTGGTATTCCTTCTATAAATTCATTGATTTTATTAGATATACCTAGATGCCTGCATAAAAATTACTCTTATAGATTATTTTCCCACAAAAATAGATACATCGATAATCGATTAGTATATAATGTGATACCATATTATCTTTTAATCTGAAGAAAGCTAGTTCTAATGACTAACATCCGATAAACTGTAAATAGTTTGCTTAATAATAATATTATAATGTTGTGAAGATCTACTATACTATTCATATCTATAAGTAATTAAAATAGAACATTAAGAAAATCAGCTTCACGCTGTATCCCGCACACAGCAGGGTAGGAAGAGGGAACTTAGTGTTAAGACACTCCGCTCCCCACTTTCTGCCAAATTCTGCAGGCATTGCGTGTTGAGTGGCAGAATTCAACGCCGCGCTTTTAATCAACACCAGAACGAAGAAATGGAAATATACATTTAAGTAAATATTTCATCTCCTCGAGTGGGGATCGAACCCACAACCAGTCGATTTACAGTCACACTTGGTGCCCCTGCGCTACGACTGGCCTTTGATAGGTATTTAAATGTAAAATAATCGATACAAAAAACTTAAACAAATATTTTCTAGCCATCATTTACTATCAATTTAAATCATTTACATACGCTCCCATCTCGTATTATTATGGTATGTATTTTGTCATTAGACTCTTAAATAAACTGTGAACAGCTAACAAACAAGATTTTAAACTCTAATTTAGCCTTGATCACCAAATTATCATCATATCAATAAACAACCATTTATTGTTCTACAAATTTAAATAGGATATGAGGCCAGTCGTGGCCCAGGGACACAAAGTGTGTCTGTAAACGCGACTGGTTGTAGGTTCGATCCCCACTCGAGTAAATTAAATATTTTTTTTAATTTATATTTTCATTTCTTTGCTCTGGTGTAGAGGCAAAGCGCAGCGTGGAGTTCCGGCACTCAAAACGCAATGCCTCCAGAATTCGGCGGAAAGTGGGCAACGACGTGTCTTAACACAGGGCACAGGGAACCTAACCCTGTGCCTACCCCACTGTATACGAGATACATTGTGAAGCTGATAAAAAAAAATCTTAGTCAACCATACAAATTAATATTTAGATTTGTACAATCTTTAATAACTTACGTATATAGAAAACAATACACAATAAATAAATGTAAATAAACATAACTTAAATTTCTAACGCTTGGGAACTCGAAACCTAGCCTCTTGGGCAATGGTAACAGGCGCTGATGTGTGACCACTAAACCTTAAACGCAATGGATTCTGCATCAAAATATGATAAACAAAAAATAACAAATTATTACAAGTAAAATTTAATATTAGTAAAAAGTCTAAAACTGTAAATTAAGTAAACAAAAATATATAATAATAATGTTAAAGACTTGTTTTTCTTTTAATTTGAAATAACATCTTGATCTAAATATACACACTTTGTTATAGTGAGTTATAATTAAAGTATAATATAATTAAAGTTTAATATAATTAAAGTAGATCGTCATCATACTAGGCTCAGTGTTCGGCTGAGTGCGATGATTGCAGGTTCAAACTGAAAATAACAAATAACATATAACAAATACTGTTTCCAAATAACGGTATGCCATAAAATTAAATTAACTTTACCCACAAGATAAGATATATAATAAATATCTCTTATCACAGATATAATAATGAAAACCTTAAAAAAACAATTAATAGTTACTTATCACGATTTCTTTTATCGATCCAATTATTCTCAATAACATTTTAAGATGACTGCCATCAATTAATAGATACAGAAATAAGTATATCGATGTATTTGTAATTAGTAGGCACGCCGTGATTGCCAAATTTTCCTATCACGCACAACGTGATGGTCCTTGAAGTGGAACACCAAACGTTATATAGGCCGATGCCAATTAATATACAGCCTTGTTTTATGATTTTTATTATTATTATCTCAATTTTATTTGTAATACTCGTACATCTTTCATATTGAACTTAATGTATTAAAATGCAGATCATACAGCCGGTCGTGGCGCAGCGGCACGAGGTGTGACTGTGAAACCGACTGGTTGTGGGTTCGATCCCCACTCGAGGAGATGAAATATTTACTTAAATTTATATTTCCATTTCTTCGCTCTGGTGTCAAGGTTAAGCGCGGCGTTGAGTTCTGCCTCTCAATACGCAATGTCTCCAAAATTCGGCAGAAAGTGGGAAACGGGAGTGTCTTAACACTAGGTTCCCTCTGCCTACCCTGCTGTGTGCGGGATACAGCGTGAAGTTGATTTATTTTTTTAGATCATATTCGGAACAATTATAATGCAATATATATTTTTTATTTTTTCCTTTTAACTGATTTTTTTTAATGATGGGGAAGTTTTCTTTTGACAAAATAACAGAATACAATTGTTTAGTGGAAATCCGTGATCCGTGAGTGTGTGATTGTAAACGCGACTAATTTTAGGTTCGATCTCTACTCTAAGAAATAAAATATTGAAGATGTCGAGGAAAAGTCGGCGTTGAGTTCCGCCATTCAATACACAAATGCCTTCAGAATTCGGCGGAAATGGAGAACGAAGTATCTTAACACCAGGTTCCCTCTGTCTACCCTGCTGTGTGCGGGATACAGCGTGAAGCTACCTATTCAATATTTATACATATGTACACAGACATGACCGTGCAAATTACGGTTCTTACGACTTCCATTATAAGATAAGGTTCACTTATAACTAAAAACTTGGTTGTTACACGTGAAGCACGATTTCGATGCTCTATTTAATTTGAATATATTATATTATTTATGTTGTTGTTAGTCACAATTTTGTTAGTACTTTACGAACATTAAACGTGAAATACTTATATATATAACAAAATTTCGAATTGGTATAGGATAAAAGGTAATAGTAAAGTAGATCCGCTTTTAGAATCTACTTACAAACCAATTTGGAAATCGTTTATATTATTTGTTACAAATAATAGGAGGCCAGTCGTGGCGCAGTGGAACGAGCGTGTGACTGTAAACGCGACAGGTTATAGTTCGCTCTAGTAACGAGGCAAAGCGCAGGGTTGAGTTCCGCTACTCTCAACACGCAATGCCTTCAGAATTCAGTGAAGGAAAGGAAGGGGCTGTCTTAACACTAGGTTCCTAGGTTCCTCTATTAGCCTACCCTGCTATGTGTGAGATACAGCTTGAAGCTAAAAAATAATATAATATACTGTCATTATTAATTACAATATTATATTGAGGCCAGTCGTGGCGCAGGGGCACAAAGTGTGACTGTCAAATTCACTGGTTATGGGTTCGATCCCTACTCGAGGAAATTCAATATTTATTTAAATTTATAATTCCATTTCTTCTGTCTGGTGTCGAGGCAAAACGCAGCGTAGAGTTCCGCCACTCAACATGCAATGCCTTCAGAATTTGGCAGAAATATCAACCAACATATCATTTCATTTGATACAAAACAAACTACGGACTAAAATAAAACTAAAAACATAAAATTACTATACCACACCAATTACTTACCCTGTATAGGAAGTTGTATAGGTATTTTGAGATAAAACCAGCGAGGAAGAAAGATTTTTCTCTCCAGGCTACTTTGTGATGTGACCAAGCGATTTGTTACGTTGTGCGCAACCTTTCGAAAGTTCGAAAGGAACTGTCTGTTATAAATAAGTCACAATACGTTATCGTGACATAACATCTCTATCGAGTAAAGTTTTAATTTTTAGCTCTATATTTTTCAAATTATTTATAATTCCTGTGCGAAAATTTATGCCACGGTCGACTACATACATACACGCTTAAAAAACGCATAGGCTAGATTTTTTTTATAATTTCAAAAATCTCGTTTAAACTACCCTTCTTAATAGTTCGATAAGTAAATTTATTCAAGGCATTGCTATAAATTTTACATAATAAGTCACAACTCATAAATCTTAACCATGAAAAGTATCTTACCTACGCTACTTCAATTACAAATCAACGCTTGAAGACGCTCCACGCTTGTTGATTGCTATAATAGGAAGCACCAGTCAAAAGAGTTCAATTGTTTAATCACTTTCGCGCACTTCCACTATAGGCCAATATTAAAAATAAAATAAATCAGCTTCACGCTGTATCCCGCATACAGCAGGGTAGGCAGAGGGAACCTAATGTTAAGACACTCCGTTCCCCACTTTCTGCCGAATTCGGGAGGCATTGCGTGTTGAGTGGCAGAATCAACGCCGCGCTTAACCTCGACACCAGAGCGAAGAAATGGAAATATAAATTTAAGTAAATATTTCATCTCCTCGAGTGGGGATCGAACCCACAACCAGTCGATTTTACAGTCACACCTCGTGCCGCTGCGCCACGACTGCCCTCGGCCAATATTGTACAGTATTTTTTTATGAGCTTCACACAACAGAGGAAATTATTGTTAAGACGCTCTGTCCTCTACTTTCCGTCGCATTTTTGGAGGCATACCATGTTGAATGGCTATAATTAATAATAATACTTTCGGCGGTCAAACCCACAACCGTCGCGCTACAGTCACACCCTGCGTTTCGAGCGCCTCAATATTACAATATTATTTAGAGCAATAAATATTCAAAAGATCTACGATATGCATTTAGGTACTAAGTAGGTAGGTAAGCGGAAAATGGGGAACGGAGTGTCTTAACAGGTTAGGTCGTAGGTTTCCTCTGCCTATCCTGCTGTGTGCGATACAGCGTGACCATAAAAAAAGTATATAATGAATATGAAACTATTATGTCCTTACCATGTATTATTTAGAATAATTTGAAGATAATTTAATTAGATTTTTCTAATTATAAACCTTACTCAATATTTTAAGTCCATCTAGTATAGACAATATTGCAAATGTGAAAATAAACTGAAGCGACATTTCATTTTTCCGGGTGAAAGTAAAGGAACGGTCTTATAGGAACATGCGCTATTACAAATGCTTTCTCATCATACACTCCTCGACTCGTGAATAGTAAACAAATAACAGAAACAAGTATCTATCGTAAAATTATCCAGCGAAAGTAAATATATTTTTTATTGTCATAATAAATGAGGCCAGTCGTGGCGCAGCGGCACAAAGTGTGACTGTAAAACCGACTGGTTCTGAGTTCGATCCCCACTCGAGGACGAAATATTTACTTAAATTTATATTTCCATTTCTTCGCTCTGGTGTCGAGGCACAGCACGGCGTTGAGTTCTGCCACTCAACACGCAATGCCTCCAGAATTCGGCAGAAAGTGGGGAAAAATAGGTGAACCCTCGAATTTTTTGATTGCCCTAGAAGCTTAATTTTTTCAGTCCCAAGAGATTGTAAACGTGGATATTTAGTAATAATTTCAGTTTGATACCAATAATAAAATTTTACATAATTGGTCTCGACAGACTGACAACAAAATGACTCTATAGGGGTACCATTTTTTCTTTCGATGTACGGAAGTTTAAAAACAGTAATAACCTGCCTGATTCTAATCTTTATAGTCGCCTTTTGTCTTCTATAAATACAGTATAAATCATTTAACATTACGAAGGCCTCTCAGTTTAACCTTAAAGTAATTAATGTCAACAACATCAATAAACACTCGATGTTACCTCTTCCTAAAGCCCATAACACAGCAAACATCTATTATAAGTACGTTTACAAGGCAATATATGTGAAAATACTCATATAAAATTATCTTTGTAAAGTAAAATTCAAAATCAAATCAGTCAAAATTAAAATTTATAAAGTAACTACCGATACCATTCTGATCAGCGTTGCCAGAACAGTTCGGTCCCGAGGGAATTGGTCAGATTATTTAAAATTTTGCAACAAGGCCAGTAGTGGCGCAGGGGCACAAGCGTGTGACACGGCTGGTTGTTGTTCGAGTCCCACTCGAGGAAATGAAATATTTAATATTTTCATTTTCTCGCTCCAGTAACATGAAAGCACGCAATGCCACAAAGCACGCAATGTATTCAGATTTCGAGGGAATGTGGAGAGCAGAAGTGTCTTAATGGGAACAGAGTGTCTTAACACTAACTTACCTCTGCTTACCTTGCTATCTATGTGCGGGATACAGCGGGATGCTATTTACAACAAGGCCAATTATATAAGTATAATTTATCATTATACGTTGACTTAGATGTGATATATATGTGTCCTCGAAAAGAACCTAGACCTGCATATTTGACAATGATTTCAGTTTTATACCTGAACGCGGATTTGAGTAAAAAGGTCTTGAGAGACAGACAAATGGACAAAAAAGTGATCTTATAAGCGTTCTGTTTTTTGAGGTACGGACCCTAAAAACGTACTATTTTATAAAAAGATTTAAAATCTATGTATTATTTATATATGGCCTAAGTATCACTTAACAATTAATGTTAAAAAAAATACTGTTGGTAGGTACTACACTGTAACAGACAAACATATATGTAATTCTAAAAGTAGTATAGTGTTTTTTAGTCGTGACTAATTGATTAAGAGCCCTCATCAATGCCATATTTTTTTATTATTAAATTTTTCTATACAAAAAGTACGCAAGTTACTATGTAAAAAATGTACCTCCTTAACTTAATATAGAATTAATTGCATTGATCATGACGATATCAGCGGACAAGTAAGCATTATGAGTCATTACGTATACATTCACATGGGAAATAATGAAATAAGCTAAATATATAGATAAATAAGGAAACCGTCGTGGCGCAGGGGCACAAGTGTTTGATTGTAATACGATGGTTATGGGTTCTATCCCCACTCGTGTCGGAATGAATTATTATTTTCATACTCTGGTACCAAGATAAAAGCGCGGCGTAGAGTTCTGCCATTCAACACGCAATGCCTCGAAAATTCGGTAGTAGGTGGTGGAACAGAGTGTCTTAACACTGGTACCACAGGTTCCCTCTGCCTACCTTGCTATATGCGGGATACGGCGCGTAGCTGAAAAGAAAAAAAAGTTAAGTAGAACAGCATTTTGCCTTGGTGCCAGAGCGAAGAAATAAAAATATTGTTACGACCATTCCCTTGAGTGGGAATCAAACCCACAACAGTCACACTCTTGTGACCCTGAGCCACGACGGCCTCATATATATTACTAATATCGATAATATTTTTTTTTCTTTATTGTGTATTACTTTCATTTAAAAAAAAATTAAGTGTTCTTCCACACTTAGGAAAGAAAAATACTTATTTAGAAAACGTATAAAAATTTTAACGTAGTGAAACTCGAACCCGCGCCTCTTAAAAACCGACCAGGAGTTTCCAGGACGCGCGGGTCCGAGTCCCGCTACGTTCAAATTTTTATACGTTTTCTAAATAACTATACTTTCATTTTTGTTTCATTAAAAGAAAAAAGATACAAGTTTCATTAAAGTTATCTTATAAAGATACATATCCCGCATATTACATACAGTTGATCACTTTCTCAGATAGAAGGCGGTGCACATGCACACTTGCAACACTGCATCCATTCATACTGGGACGTTCGAATAAATGAATAGTCGATTTAAATAGATTGTCCTTGATCAGCTCGTAACGTGCTCACTCTGGAACAACAAAAGCCGAATAAATTGATGTCGCCCACAATGCCTTATAATTCTGTAACTATAAAAATATTTTTTTATTTCCAAATAAGAAAAACTAAAAGAAATTGTAATATACCTACAGCAGGATATGTAGAGGAGGTCTATTAATAAGACACTCCAAACGCTTAAGAATATTTAATTTAGAACGAATGGCGTATTTTAATGCTCTATTTTGTTTTACTAGATCAAGGCATCAGGATGAAAACAATACCTAATAGCTATTGAATGCACATAATATAGGAAACTGTTTATGTATGAAATAATAAATAACTTAACTTCACGCTTTATTCCTAGCGGGGTAGTCAGAGAGAACAGGGCTATGGCCTCTACATACCTCTTTCACCTCGATCACTGTCGTCAACCTCTTCTCACATGCCCTCCGGAAGTGTCTTCATGTATTTTACGTGATTTTCCTCTAGTATCTTTGATACTGTGTTTTCGAAGGTCAACCGAGGTCTCCCCCTACCGAGAGGTACCAGTCACTTTTCCATCATAGTTCTTTTTTGCCATTCTTTCATCACTCATAAAAAATAAAATAAATTACCACTATAATTCAATTAATAGTCTTTTTTTCAAATGAAATATTTTATTAAATTTTTCGAAAGCGTATTATATTCTCTAACTTGGAAAAGTACCCAACCTATTTTAAGCAAAATATAACAATTGCCTTTATTTATTTTTTTTATATTTATTCTTCATATTAAAATATTGTCATATATAAAAAAAAATATGTTTGATATACTTATAAAACATCCCTATAGCAATTCTATCTTTCTTTCATCTTCTTCGTCGTTTCTTGGAGTCGTTCTTCCTTTCGTGTAGTCTTGGAGACCAGTGGAATTACCACACTGTTTTCCCAAGAAAGTCCTCATAAAGGAACCTACCTTTATGAGGAATTTATATATTGAAGTCTGATTATTATATAATAATTAGACTTAAACACAGTTACATTTGTAGCTCATCATTTTTCAGGGTAAATAGACAAACTACATCTAGGAACATTAGACTAACGGAGACACTGCCTCTAGCATTAACTTAACATTAACATTACTATTTAGTAGTTAAGTGGCCAAACGAGCACATTGTCAAACTAAAATTAAAAAAAAAATACCACATATTTTAATTATAAAATATTTTTCAAGTGCAATTGCACCGTATCTAGGCCCCCAATATTTAATATTATTTGATGTATATTAATTTAATATTATTTAATATATATTATAACAAAATATTTTTTCCCACTAAGTCCAATGAGGCCAGTCGTGACGCAGCGGCACGAGGTGTGACTGAAAAACGGACTGGTTGTGGGTTCGATCCCCACTCGAGGAGATGAAATATTTACTTATGTATGCTCGATACAGCGTGAAGCTGATTTATTTTTTTATTTAAAAATATTTTTTATCGTAATACATTCAGGATACAGGCTAAGACAACCGTTAACTATACTAAATTGAAATACCCACGATTTAGTAATATAGCGTGACCATCTAAAGACGTTGAGTATATTATAATATATAGCATCCACTTAGTTGTACTATACTTCATAATGACAACTCTACATTCACTTAAATGATTTTATTTAATACTTATTATATGATTTTACAAGAAAAAAATTTAAACTAGGTTCCCTTTACTTAATGAAATGAAATGTAGGTAAGCTCAGCTTATTTCGATGAACATAAAAACGGAGTATCTTAACATTAACCTTCCCCTGCTTATCTTGCTATGTGCGTGATACAGCGTGAAGCTAATTTAATTTTTTTGATTAATTATTATTAACATTATCATATAAGTACATATTTGTATTTAAATTTAAAACTTAAATGTCTTTGTTGATAATAACAAAGAAGAATCTGTTGTTACAGATGTCGGTTTCACCTTGAGGTAATGTGGAGCTTGCTAACATTTGTGTCTGCTATTTCGGTCGTTAACAGACCTATTTATTATGTCTTCGGGAAGGTTACAGTTATCAAATTTCGTCATCATATATATAACTAGAGGGCGCGCGCGGCTTCGCCCGTTTATTAGGAGTGAATTCTAAAAAACCACGAAACACGTGTTCAATAAAATATTTTTAACAGTCTGAATTTAAATTTTTATAAATATCGGTGGCAATTTAAAGATTTTTCCATATAAACTTTCAACCCCTTATTTGAACCTTTAGGGGGTGAATTTTTAAAAACCATGAAATACGTGTTCAATGAAATATTTTTAAGAGTCTGAATTTCAAATTTTATAAAAATCGGTACAGATTAAAAAAAGTTTCCATACTAACTTTCAACCCCTATTTCATCCCTTTAGGGTTAAAATTTTTCAAATTCCCTTCTTAGTGGATGTCCAGAATATGAAAATAAACATCTGCCCAAATTTCAAGTTTCTACCATCAGCGGTTACGGCTCTACGTGCGTCTTACCTCAGTCAGTCAGCACAAGTCCTTTTATATATATAGATGTCATTGAATTGTATTTTTTTTTTGGAAGATTTTGAGTGTGACCCTGATGTGCAATATGCTCTTGAATGTAGTCTACAACTTTTGTGGTTAAAGAGTTTATTTAATTCTCAAAAGAAATTACATTTCACTTAGAGATAAATATAGAGTCACTTATTTTAAATAGGTACATATTAATCAATGTGAGCGTTGGAATCAGCAAATATAGTAAAAACAAAAAGAAAACAATATCAACTATTCAATTAACTATATATACATATGTAGGTTTAAGAATATTATTTTTTTTATTTTCATTTTATATAGTAGCTGCAGCCTGCATAGTATTGAGACACTCTATACTCTACTATCTGCTGGAGTATGCTGGAGTATGCAAGGAAAGGAAAATATAAAATGTCCCATTTCCTCGAGTGGGAATCGAACCCACAACCTGACGCGTTTACAGTTTTTATTAAGTATCTTAAGTACATATAAGATTTTTTACAAAGAATTCAAATTAGTGCGTAGTAAGAAGTGTACTAAATGTTTCAATACGTATTCACTAAACATATTTGTTATTATTTCTCCCACGCATATTGTTATTATTTTTATGAAATCATTTTTTCGCTGAATCAAGATTTATTATGAGAAACAGAATAAATGGTGATCTATGTATTATTTTTATATGTATATGGTTCTTATACATACATTTTACATTATAGTATTATTAGCTGTTTGAAGCTAAGCTTGAATTTTAGAAAAGGCTCGAAATCTCCAATTTTTTGGAACCCTCGGTCGGCGAGCCAGACTCGCCGTTGGTTTTTTTTAGATTAAAGTCACATATGTACTTATACCTATTTGCTATTTATTCTCTGGTTGACTAATCTAATTATTTATTACTTATAGTTATTTTCTATTTTTTTGAGCTTTGCATCGTTACCAGAGCGAGGTAATAAATGTGAGGCTGTATCCTGCACATAGCAGGGTAGGCAGAGGGAACCTAGTGTAGGTAATGAAAATATTAAATATATCATTTCCTCCATTGGGAAGCGATCCCATAACCTGTTGAGTTTACAATCACACGCCTGTGCTCCTACTCCCCAACTGGCCTAATACTTCAGAGTATTAACGATAAAGAATTTATACAATCCAAAAATGTAATTACAACATTTTATTTACATATTTTATCATAAATACTGTAACAGGTATCATTATTTAGATTAAATGAAGCGAAATGTGATTATTCAAATTATTTTTATATCCATATTATATGTATCAAGATAACTCTTCAAATTCAAGGCCCATTACAAATATGGTCAATATTCCTAAAAGATCCTCAATTAAGATGTCATCATTTCGTCACAGAGATCCAATTGAGACGACACGGCCGCCATTGTGTTGCAAGCACTGCGTGAGAGTATGCGCCCCAATTGTAGGAATCCTCTAAAGTCTGAACTATAACCACAATGTACTAAACTACTGTATTCTTCTAAAAAACAGACAGCGGGATAGGTAGAGGGAACCTAGTGTTGCGACACTCTCTTCACCATTTTCCGAAGGATCTGGAGGCATCTGGAAATCTGGAGGCATTGCGTATTTAGTGGCGGAACTCAACACCGCGCTTTGCCTCTTTTATATTTCTTCTATATTTCTATATAATAATTTTAAGTAAAAAAAAATAGGTACTGTATTCTGTTGCTCTGTACTCTGTAGCACATGATGAAAATTTTCAACATTATGTAAATTAAGATTATGCAGTAACTAAGTATAATATATGGACATTGTGAGAAAACTGAAAGGATCAGAATCATTGAGTTAATTTACAGTAGTTAACCTTTCCATTTTACCATGCAGGCGAAGCCTTAGGAAAGTATTATACACAGCTACTACTCACATAAGTACTATTATTTTTATATATAGTTTTTACAATATTGAAATATAGATTTTCAAGGTTCCATATACATAGTATCAAATTATAATATATAGGATGAAACTCAAGCCATATGATACGAAAATACCGTGGGAGACAAAATATGTATATCACATTCAGCGAATGCGACGTTACATTCACAAACGTGAAACTCAGTTTAAGATATAAACTTAAATAAATAAAATAAATCAGCTTCACGCTGTATCCCGCACACAGCAAGGTAGGCAAACGGAACCTAGTGCTAAGACACTCCGTTCCCCATGTTCTGACGAATTCTGGAGGTATAGCGTGTTGAGTGGCAGAACTCAACGCCGCGCTTAACCTCGACGCCAGAGCAAAGAAATGGAAATATAAATTTAAATAAATATTTCATCTCCTCGAACCCACAACCAGTCGATTTTACAGTCACACCTCGTGCCGCTGCGCCACGATTGATATAAATTTAAGATATAATATAAATTGTTAATTGGTAGTGCTCGTGCACTATTTCAAGTTCATAATGTAAAACAAAAAGGTACTAGCAATTATGCGATGTATTGTTATATGGTCTTAATGATTTTAAATGGTTTTTACATAACAAAGGTCACGAATTAGATGAAGAACTTTTTTAAACGTCTATATACATTTATAGGTAAATATATCGATCGGAACATGTTTGTGGCATTGAAGCTTTGTTAAAATTTGTTGGAGTAAATATGTATATTAATTGCGGCGTTGAGTTCCGTGACTCAACATGCAATGCTTTCAGAATTTATCGGAAAAATGGGGAACAGTGACTTATTGAGAACGGCGTATCGTAGCACTAGTTTCCTAGGCTCCCTCTGCCTACCCTTCTATATGCGGGATACAGCGCGAAGCTATATAAAATAATTAATCCCGGTATAGTTAGAAAACGTTCCTTTAAGTTCTGCCACCCACTGGATGATCTACCTAAATAACTTAATTAGATAGAATTTATGACTTTATACATATCTAACAGTTGGCTTTCGGTAATACGTTTCAAATTTTATAAAAAAAATCAATTAAGGCATCTTTTCTACTACCAATATCCATTACTTATTTCACTTATACCTACTATTAGACTTTTTGTTTTTATTTCAGAAGCTACCACGCCATCTTATAAGCTTGTATGGAATATACCTGTACCTGATCCACCTGTGTCACTGCGGTACGGGCACACAGTTCGCGTCTCACGTCAGGGTGAACACGCCCGCTCGAAGCTTCTCCCATGGTGTTGGTGATCCGATCTCGTTGTTGGAACGTCGGGCATACCAGCGCATGCAAAATCCACCTATTAGAAGATTACGAAGTAACTATATTCACGTAGAGGTAGAGGCCAGGTAGAGCGTGGCGCAGGGGCACAAAGTGTGACTGTAAAACCGACAGGTTGTGGGTTCGATCCCCACTCGAGAAGATGAAATATTTACTTAAATTTATATTTCCATTTCTTCGCTCTGGTGTCAACAAGCAATGCCTCCAGAATTCGGCAGAAAGTGGGGAACGGAGTGTCTTAACACTAGGTTCCCTCTGCCTACCCTGCTGTGTGCGGGATACAGCGTGAAGCTGATTTTTTATATCCATGTTTCAATGGAAATATATTGAACTTATGTAGGTAGGTATATGAAGGTCAATGTGGAATTGGGAGACAGTGTGTGACTGCAACCGCGACGTGGGTTCTATTCTCGCTCTGGGGAATGCATGATTTTGATTTCTTCGCTTTGGTTAGAAAACAAATGTTGAAAATTGTACTGTGTTTGGAGAATGGAGTGTCTTAACACTAGATTCTAATATCTTTGTCTACGATACTCGTGCGCGATACAATTAAAAATCAATCTAAAAATAATAATAATAACTTTAATGCTTCGCCCCGCATTACTAAATTCGTTGGAGTCAACGGGGAATTAGTGTTAAAACACTTTGTTTCCCATTTGCCGCCAAATTTTCAAAACATTGCGTATAGAGTGACGGAACTAAACGCCGTGCTTAAGTCTCTCGAGGAACTTTTTATACGAAGCTTATAGTTTAATAATTTTAGGTAATATATATTTATGTATATCGGTAGTGAATGGAGTTCTTTCCTCAGTCTTCAAAGATAAAACAAACTCAGACTTTGCCAGCAGAAAATTTGCAACGTCACTTTATATAAAAAACGCCGACAGCCGACGCGCAAATTAAAAAGATTTAGGTACTTCTTCTACATTTATCTTTAATTAATTTAGGTCAATTGAATTTTTTTTATATTTCTCATTAAAAAATATATATTCACAAATATTTTTAAAATACAATAGCATGTCACAAGCCAATAATAGCAAGGATTTAAATGTAAAGAGGACGCCATTATTAATTTCAAAATAACGTTGAGAAACAAGATAAATTACACATAATCAATAGGTAGGCCATAGATTGTAGATGGAAATTCTTGGATAGAGAATACCGTGCGCGAAAACGCTTAACTACTATTACTTATCAGTATCTATATATACAACATTTAACTGATGCTGTATTGACCAACACCTAATTCGTGCATCGACTCGGCATGTTCTTTCTACGGTAGAGTATACTATATACGTCAAAATCCAATCCAATCAGCTTCACGCTGTATCCCGCACACAGCAGGGTAGGCAGAGGGAACCTAGTGTTAAGTTTTCGCCGAGTTCTGGACGCATTGCGTGTCGAGTGGCGGAACTCAACTCCGCCCTGTGTCTCGGCACCAGAGCAAAGAAATAAAAAGATAAATGTAAATAAATATTTCACTTCCTCGAGTGGGGATCGAACCCAAAACCAGTCGATTTTACAGTCACACTTTGTGCCCCTGCGCCACGTATTAATCATTAATTGGGATCCAGGGGCGGGCCCCGAATTATGGGGAATCTGGGCTAATTATTTTTGGACCTCGTCCCAATGTAGGCATTTTATGTATAAAAATGATTTTATAAGATGTTCGGTGTTATATATAAGTTATATATTTAGGTACTGACGGGATTGAGTGTGTGTCCATATAGGTAGGTGGATGTGAGATCACGTGCTATTTTTTAAAGTTGGTTAAAAATAAAACCATTACATTTCTTAGCAAACGAATCAGAGAATTGCCGCCTTTTTATTTGAACTTAGTGTAAGTTTTATAATAGAATGAGGTCCTGAGCTGAGGGCCAAAAAGTTTACTGTAGGTACTTTTTATATACTGTATTTCTTGTTTTATCGAGCGTTAATACGCGAGTAGGTAAGGTTTAATATCTGTAATACGCAATAATTATGAACCAAATTATTTTTTTGAGGCCGGTCGTGGCGCAGGGGCACAAAGTGTAACTGTAAAATCGACTTGTTGTGGGTTCGATCCGCACTCGAGGATATGAAATATTTACTTACATTTATATTTTTCCATTTCTTCGCTCTGGTGTCGACGACAAGCGCGGCGTTGAGTTCTGGCTCTCCACACGCAACGCATTCAGAATTCGGCAGAAAGTGGGAAACGGAGTATCTTAACACTAGGTTACCTCTGCCTATCCTGCAGTGTGCGGAATGCAGCGTGAAGCTGATTTGATTTAAATTATTTTTTGCAGGGCCAACAACGCAACTTCATCCCGGTTACCCACGACAAAAGCCAGCAATACCTTTTCAAGCAGAAGAAGTGAGCCATGGCAATAAAATCGGCACACCATGGAGATTTAATAATTTTGATAGTAAGACTATTAATAAATATTATGTTTCTTATCAGTTTTACAACAGTTTAATCGATACTTATTTAGAAAACGTATAAAAATCCTCCTAAGTGTGGAATAACACTTTAAAAATGTTAAAAATAGTTTAATCGATTCAGTGAATTCAATGTCTTATTTAAAATAGATATTATATTTTAAATATTAGACATTTTCTTATTCTAAGAACTTCTGCAAAAGAACGGAAGTAATCGACGGTTGCAGCACAGTGCGCATACAATAATCTATTTTTTTTATATCATTGACATTAACATTAAAAAGAACATGATACCTATGCCTTTGCTTTTCATTGTGATTTAGCTTGGTTTTGTTAAGATAACTAAATGAATAAGTAAAAGTACAGTTTATTTTTACATTAAATATTGAGCCCGTTCCTGTATTAGTAGGTATATTTTTGACATTAACCAATACCAGCACATTGGCCACTAGTTTGTAAACAGAACATCTGTAATTTGTCAGTAATTATACATTTAAGCATTCAATCAATCAATTAGGATAAAATACTTAAGGCTGTGATAATAATACTAAATGCTTTAATCTTTTTAACTTTTATTTAAGAATAGGTACGCGAAAAATTATTATAAGTTCATAATTGTCGGTGGAAATACTAAAAATCGTATTCATTGGTTACTGATATCTATTAAGATTATTTGGTTCATAGTAGTAATAGTACCTATTTAAATATAAATAAAACGCTGTATCCCGCACACAGCAGGGTAAGCAGAGGGAACCTAGTGTTAAGGCACTGCGTTCACCACTTTCCGCCGAATTCTAGAGGCATTTCGTGTTGAATAGCGGAACTCAACGCCGCGCTTTGCCTCGACAGCAGAGCGAAGAAATGGAAATATAAATTTAAATAAATATTTCAATCTCCTCGGGTGGGCATCGAACCCACAACCAGTCGATTTTGCAGTCACACTTTGTGCCCCTGCGCCATGAGTGGCCTCAATAAAAAAATAAAAAAGAATTCGAACGATTCATTTTGTAAGAATCCTTATACTCCTATATTATGAATCACAAAACCTCAGACTAATCAGTAGGTACTTACAGCAGTACTAAGAATTACCACTAATTAATACCTACTCAACCACTAAAATCATCTTGTGCCAAATATTCTCTAACCTTTAATCTTGAAATTTTGTCTAAGTACTCTACTATAATACTGCCCTAATATAAATTAACTTACTTACTAATTTTCAAAATAGATTAATTAAAATTAACAAACAAACAGAACTTTAACTATTTCATCAGATTTTTGTGTTTAGATAATATTAAGTATCATTACGACTTAGTAAATCTATTCAATATTTTTTTATTTTACAACTTCACGCTGTATTCTGAATATAGCAGGATAGGCAGAAGGAACCTAGTGATAAGACACTGCGTTTTCTAATTTGCGCTGAATTTTAAAGGTATTGCGTGTTGAAAAAAAGAAATGAAATTATTTAAAAATTATCCATATCTCCGAGTGGCAATCGAACCCACAACCATCACATTACAGTCACACGCTCCTTTTCCTACGCCAAGGCGGCCTCACTAATGTTCAGCTTCACGCTGTATCCCGCACACATCAAGGTAGGCAGAGGGAACCTAGTGTTAAGACACTCCGTTCCCCACTTTCTGCCGAATTCTGGAGGCATTGCGTGTTGAGTGGCAGAACTCAACGCCGCGCTTAGCCTCGACACCAGAGCGAAGAAATGGAAATATAAATTTATCAGCAGGGATCGAACCCACAACCAGTCGGTTTTACAGTCACACTTCGTGCCTCTGCGCCTCACTAATGTTCAAGGGTAATATTACTGATGTTTTGAAGAAAATATTATTTACAGGTGTTCCTATACAAATTTTGCCCCCATCTCCATACAAAGTGGACTCACCGGATCCTGAATCGTTATGGCCTATTGGATTATTCATACCGCCCCTGAATCCCCTGCGCTTCGGTTCAAGACGCTCGGATAAAGGTAGCAATGGTAAATAATATGACAAATATATAAATTGCACTTAATGCTGGTTGAATTTTATTTCGAATGTAACATATTAAATTTTAAATATTTATAAATCAAATCAGCTTCACGCTGTATCCCGCATACAGCAGGATAGGCAGAGAGAACCTAGTGCTTATAACACTACTTCCCGCGGAATTTTCCGCGCCGTTCTCTATTTCCCGCGGAATTTTCAGAGGCATGGTGTTGAGTGGCCAAACAACGCCGAAAATTTTGCTGGTGCCAGAGCAAAGAAATGAAAATAATAATTCATTCTTCTCTAGCTTAAAAATAAAAAAAGTATATATGTATATTATTATTACAGATAATAAAGAAGAAGATCCATATTTGCTAGAAGGATCCGAAGCAGTAGCAGCCATTGCAAAAGCTGATGATCATGGCCAACTGTACTTTCATAATATACCACACATAAAATCACTGTTGGCAAATCAAGACCTTAGAATCAAAAACAATTTAGAACCTCACAAGATTGCTAGCATACGAAAAACTTGGCCATTTAATAGAGCTTAAATAAATAAAATATTGTTTAAACTGTATGTTGTATATTTATGTATAAAAATCTTATATTTATTTACATATGCACATAAAAATATATATAAAAAACTTTGTTTCTTTTTACAATATTTAATATTACAGAATGTTATATAACTTAAACTTAAATATCATGAATAAGTACATCCTTGTTTTATATACAAAAAATAGAATCACATTGTTTGGACGGAATAAAGATATACAAGTATAAATGTGGTTTTTTCTTTGCTTATCTAACTAAATTTTAAAGAATATTTTGATGACTTCATAAAAGTTGCTTTACTTATCTTAACAATTTTATATTTGAGCTTAAATGTTATTGCACTTTACAAACTTAAGTAATCTTATAATTCTTTTAGTTTACTTAAGTAGCAATCAACACCATGTTTGACATAAATATGACCAGAGAAGTAATATTTTTAGTAGGCTAGGAAAAAATCTAGGGTTAAGACACTCCATTCCCCATTTTCCACTGTAATCAAAGACCTTGCCTATCTTACCAAAGTTAACAAAGTAAGAAACCAAATATTTCATTGCCATTGCAAATGGGAATTGAACTAGTCTACCTCCATCAAGCATTGTGTTTACCATCAGAAACTGCACCACTGCACCAGTGCCAATCACTTCACCATAAAACAACAAAGAAAGATCAAAATATAAACATTTAAAAAGTAAACAGATCTACACATTGTAAAACTAAATATGACTGTCAGAATATAAATCTTTGTATTATAAAAAATAAAGATAGAGGTAAAACTATTGAGGGAGTTGAAATTTTATGAGACCCATTGCACAGATCACCATTACAAAAACACATGTAAACTTTTCTATGGTTCCACATTGTATATGCACATCTTTCTTCATCATCACTAGGAGATCTTTGTAGACACATTCTTTGAGTAGCTGCACCGTAATCTATAACAAAAAATATATGTTATTAATATAATACAAAAACCATAACATTTCTTATAAAGTAACATTTTATACATCCACAGAAATTTATTCATACCATTCTCTAAAAAGTATTAATATTTAAATATAAAAAAGTTCCAATTAAGTAAATCATTTACCATCAGTCCTGAATGCTCCTGTTGTTCCTTCTATCATTTTACCGCACCATCCAGAAGGGCAAGCAACCACATGAATACCAGCCTCCACTTCAGGTTCTGTTACATTAAAAGGAAAAGGATCTCCACATGTACCTAGTTGACCTCTTGACCTGCATTTGATACATCGTTTGTGTAAACCTAAAACCCAAAATAAAATTATCTTAATTTATATATTGCAGTCATTCAATGAAATGTTGGGCTCTTGGACACACAAGGAACGAGGAACACAAGATATAAATTATTACCTTGAAGTTACTTACACTACAAAGCCCCAAGGGTCCAAGGGTCCTGGGCACAAGCCCTAAGTAAAGTATAGTAAAGATGGAATTGCATTAAATTCAGACTGTTGTTTTAATATCTTTTATAGCTAATATAATTTTAATAGAAAAACCTGTCTTAATTTCTGATTCTTATTATTACAATTTAATATAATTCCTTTAAAAATCTTAATGTTTTACCGATAACGAGCTCTAATGGACATGTTCATACTAATTGTTAAATAATGACAAAATATAACATAAGATAAATTTTATATTATTGAATTTAATATATGTAATAATTTCCTCTGACAAAAGATCTATATTCAATTTCTTGGTTATTAATACGTGAGCAGATCATAATATATATTGAACATTCATTTTTAACGTGCATACTCTCACTTTACCTTGAAAACATATCCGTGTCACATAATAAAAGTGAAAACTTACAGTTCGTTTCGTGAAACAGAAGAACACCAACAAAGGCACACAATAATATTGATTT
Organism: Heliconius erato x Heliconius himera; assembly: GCA_013421005.1. Lineage (NCBI taxonomy): Eukaryota > Metazoa > Arthropoda > Insecta > Lepidoptera > Nymphalidae > Heliconius > Heliconius erato x Heliconius himera. The sequence continues at coordinate 36,161 of JAATLQ010027881.1, read as the reverse complement.
ATAATTCATTTTCACACTTTTTATATTTTTTCACTATATAAATTAAAACTTATTTAAAACTTTCATTTTGATTTTTGAAGTACAACTCGTTTTGAAAAAATGTATAACAAAGTACAAGTGACAAATTTACAAGTGATTTGATGTTTGATGTCAACGTCAGCCGTCTACTAAAGTCACTAATGAAACATGAATGATATACATTTCAATATACGTTTTACTTATAAATTAATGTCTATCTATGACTTGCCTTGAGATAAAAATGCCATTACGATAAGTGATAGTGGCTAATTATTTAATAATGCAATTTCAAATTAAGTAAAGATAAAATAATTAATAATATAAATTGGAAATACAGTAAAACAAAACAGAGCAGATTCGACTGAGATAAATTTGAAAATATTTTTTTATTAAGTAAATGTCATGAATAATTTTGGAATAATAATACGCAATGTTTAATTTTCCTAACTCTTAAGTTTCAATTCAGTATTCCCGCAATACCAAAAAATATTCGTTTTATACCTTTAATATAATGATTTTTTATAATATTCCAAAATGAAACTATTATGTTAAAAATGTTTATGTTTTTTGTTATAAAAAATTAAATCATCTATATTTAGGCATGGCATTGCTTTTACATACGTACCTGAAAATAAACAGATTTTTGTTTATTGACAATTTAAATATACTATATTTTTTTATTTTCACATGTTGTAAAAAATAATATAAAAAGAACTAAATTAACACTTTTTTATACAAATTATACAACTTACATAAGCAAACATATAACTATTTAACAAAATTATAAATGAACCATAATGTAAAGATTGCATTGTCATTTGGTAAACTTGGCGCTCTGAATCTTCAAATTGAATCAAATTTACGACATCAACATGGCGGATAAATGGGAAAGTAAGTTTGTTTATATTTTTAATTATTTATTTTCACAAATTTTAGATGGTTGTGGCTACGCAAATTATATTCTTTTTATAAAAGTTCGAATTGTAGTCTGTTTTGGAGTTATTTGAAGCCACCTACTTTGGAATGAAATTGTACATCCAGATTCAAAATTTGAAAAAATTCAAATTTACAGCCGAATTGTCATATCATTTTTAATATATATTTTCATATCGACATTAACTACCTGTTCTTTATTTAAGTTTAAGTTAAATATACGATAGTAGTCTCTTTTTACAGTGTGTTTTAATAATATTTCATCGTTTTATGTACAGAGGTAAATGAAGAGAAAAGCTTAGGAAAGCTTCAATTAAGAATTAAAGATGAACCAATGGACACTGATTTACCAGAAGAAGATGATGAACCTCCTGCTTTCGGTCCCGCTGCACTGGGCCTTCATAGAGTTGGAACTAAATTGCCGCCAAAACCAGCACCTAGTGAACCCGTCCAGAAGTTAAATGCAAGAGGTATGCCAGCTCGTATAAGAAAAAAAAATAGGTTCATATTTGTAGATGACTTTGTAAATACTTCACCACCAAGACAATCACCAAAACGAACTCCAAAGATTTTGTCAAAATCACCATTAAAACAAAGTGGGAAAAAGCAAAAGTCGCCATCAAAGACTCCCAAAACTGTAGAAAAATTTGAAGATAAAGTGGAAAGTCAATCACCAGATCGAAAAAGTGGTCAGCGCATTGGTATGAGATTGAGAAATCTTCTAAAACTTCCCAAAGCACATAAGTGGGTTTGTTTTGAATATTTCTATAGTAACATTGACAAAGCTTTATTTGATGGAGAAAATGATTTTATGATTTGTCTTAAAGAGTCATTTCCACAATTGGCTAATAAAAAATTAACTCAAGTTCAGTGGGCAAAAATAAGAAGAATGATGGGCAAACCTCGTAGATGTTCCCAGGCATTTTTTGCTGAAGAAAGAAAAGAATTAGAGAGAAAAAGAAGATTGATTAGATATGTACAACAAAGAAAGACTGCTGATATGAATTTTAAAGATTTGCCAAATGAAATTCCTATGCAATTAGTTGTCGGAACTAAAGTAACTGCAAGATTACGCAAACCTCAAGATGGTTTGTTCACAGGATGTATTGATGCTGTGGATACATCAAATAACACATATAGGATTACCTTTGAACGACCAAAACTTGGGACACACTCTGTGCCTGATTATGAAGTTTTATCAAATGAGCCACCTGATACAATTTGTCTTTCTAGTGTCACACAGAAATTTAGACCACGCTACGTTATGGAAGAAATTTTCAATCTCTACCAACCTTCTTTGCCTAGTAAAAGCAATAATCAAGGTGATCCTATGATAGGATGTAGCGATTTAGCAAAAAATTTGGACTCTAATGTAGCAGGATATCCTTTTCAACTACTTGAGTTAATAGTACGGCTAAAAAAGGTGTTGCAAGCAAAGAGGAGTAAAATTAATAGGTTAAAAGAATATAACTGTGAGGCTGAGAAAAGGAAATCCTTTGGTCAAAGAATGCCCGAGGATTTCGAAAGGAAATATGCCGCTATAGTCATTGATCTTGAAAGAATGAATATGGACCTACAAGAATATATAAATGAAATACAGATGTATTGTCAACAAATAGCTCCTGGTCCGAGCTTGGCTGCAATGTTGGCACCATCACACCTTAGAGAAAAGTGTAGAGAAGAAGCAGCTGTTTTGGTAGAAAAAAATAACAATGGATCCATCAAAGAATCTAATGTTATTGATCTTGTTACTGATCTTACAGCTTTAATGTTACAAGTCAAAAGTCTTTCAGACTCTGATCAAAATGCTTATGAATTAGGTGTATTGCAAGGGACCATGGACCAGATTAAATTAAAATTAGACCCACAATATCAAAGGTTATTTCAAACTAATGTAGAACTTCACATGCAAAGAATTCAGATGGGTCTCGGACAAATGGTATCTAGTAGTTGTGTGGCAGGGTCATAAAGCTATTTTACCATAAATATAATATTTGTAATTAGATGTTATTTGCTTTATGATTTTTAAAAAATGCTTGTATTAAATGAAATTTAAAAAAATGTATAGACAACAATTGTGTATTTAATATTAATGATCTTAGATAAAATTTCATATTTAGCTTACAGAAAAGTAAGTTTTAATATAAGTACAATAAAAATGGTAATATATGTAAATGTATATTAGGGACAAACATTGTAAGATAAAGCTTGATAGGTTGTTATTTTAAATGCCATAAATTATTCTCTTTGAAATATATACCATCAATGGAAACTTATATTTTATCAGAATTAGTGCAATTATAATTGTAATAAATGCATATTATTTCTTTTCCTATAATTTTCGTTTTAATTTAATATATCTATAATAAATTTACTACCTAATTATACATACACAAATAAATAAAAAATTGAAAATAATATTATTTGAATATTGATTGTTCACTAATACCTTAATATAGGAAAATAGGCAAAAATAAAACAATACTGATAACATGACTATTCTTGACATTATTTTGATTTTTCTAGGAATGTATTAAGAAAAAAATTGATTTACATAATTTCAATTAATTCACAAACAAAATACACTTTGCATTAAATTATATCTAAAATGACGATTTTACAATTTAATATCATTTCTATGTGAATTGTTATGAGGACATTATAGATCAATAAAGTATTACCTAAAGTAGTATTTGTCCTTCATTATAGTCATATATCATGTACTTCAGAATGCTTTAAACTTTATATTTATTTAATGTTTCTAGTAATTCATCAGCCTCTTCAGAAGCTTTGACTCTTATAAGAATAGGTGTAGGTGGTGGTTGTGCATCTGGTGTTGGGATGCAAACCATCATCACATTGTTTTTACCCATACGCTGCATTGTTATGCTTGCACTTAAAATAAAGTTCAACAAAATATTACCCAATGAAGTATTGGCTCGAACTAATAACTGGAATTTGCCACTCTCTTCTACTTTCTTAATGTATAATGTACCAACACCTTTATCAACGAAATTACCATCTTTTTTGACAAATACTTTACATTTTTTATCAAATACGCTGTTATCTTCAACAATAGGAGTATATTCGACTTTTGGCGGTTCATCTTCATTGTCTTCAGTCTGCTGGGAAGGTTCTTCAGGTTTTTGAATATTTGAATTAAAAGTAAAAGGTTTTCCAGTGCCAAATGAAAATGGAGCTTTAGAAGGTGAACCAATTGCTGTGCTACTTGCAAAAGGAGATGTTTGTGGTGTTGATGGCTTTACACCAAATGAAAATCCAGCACTTGATGTAGATGTTGGAAAGCTACTTGTTGAGGATGCAGCAGAAGTTGTGCTTATACCAAAGGTAAAATTAGACGATTTTTCAACAGTATTATTACTGATGTTAGACGAAACTGCACTCAATTTTGTTGCAGTAAATGGTGATTCTATATTATTATTTGATTGTGTTAATAGGTTTTTATTTACATTATTTTCCTTTGACTCTGTATTTTCTTTTGAAAATTGATTCTTGCTTTTCTCATATTCATCTTGAATTTCACTGAGATGTTTTTCATAATCTTTAAAAATTGGTGTCAGTATACATAATGGAGTTTCTTCAACATGTTTTTTTATCCAAGCTGATACACTTTGATTTAGTCCTTTTAGTTTGTTATAATATACTAGCCTCTTTTCCTCTATAGTATCAGTTTTTTTAACAGTTTTACTGTTGTCACTAGTTAGGGAACTTGATGCATGTTGAGTTTTAAACGGGCTAATATTATTGCTGGGTGTTGTAAAAAGGGATTTTGAGCTGGTGTTCCCAACAGGAGGAGATGTCCCAAAGATTGTTGAAGATCCCTGTGATACTGATTTTTCTGCATTGTCACTAGATTTAGAAGCAAGATCATTACCTGATAAAGGATTTTGTGTAGTTTGTATCTTAAAAGGACTAGCATTCACTGTTGCATTAGGCTGAGGTGTAAATATTGACTGTGAAAAAGTTGTAGGTATGTTTCCAAACAAAGGAGCTTCTGTATTTGGTTTTCCAAATGTAGATTTTGGTAGAGGAGTTGATGCACCTGATAAACTGAACAATCCTCTACTGGGACTAGTTGTGGGTTTATTGGTATCAGTAGTAGAGGTCTCGGCTACATCATTCTTAGTTGTAGAGGTGCTGTTGTTTGGCTTGTTACCATTAGTCAACTTTGCTAGAAAATCAAAAGATGTTTTCTGTGTTTTATTAAAACCACTAAATCCACTGAATACACTTCTATTTGGCTGAAACAGAAAGAAAAGGACATGATAAATAAGCAATCATATATGAGTTGGTGCTTAATCATATATAAACTAGCATTGTAATCAGTATGACTATCAGCTTCATATTTATTAGTAGGTACATAAACATAGTGTAGACAGGGAACCTGAAGACACTTGGTTCCCCAATATACATGATATTGCATAATGAGAAACAATTCGACATCACACTTTCTCCTCCTGAGGGAGGAAATCAACATAATTTAAATATAATCATTGCCCAAGGAGATATTGAACACTAGTTAATAGCTAGTTTTGCATGAAAATGGAATAAACATCCATCTTTTCATTCCTCACAAGCTTTCACAAAATAATATTAGTAGGATATTAAAATACCTCATCACCAGTAGCTTGTGAACGTCTTTTAGCGGTTCTAAAAACACGTTTTTCAAGAATTTCCTTTGATGCCATTTTAAAACCACCACCTTCTTCTTCTTGGTCTGTAGGGTCATCTTGATCCCAATTGTCGTGGTTCAGTTCTGTGGTTGCCTGCCTTTTTACTGACATTTTAAAGATTGGAGTGCCTTAGTTACTATTGCTTATATCATTAGTTTCTCTCTTTATGTAAATAAAAATATAATAACAGACACAATATTTGTCAAAGCAATTGATTGGAAACACTTAAATGTTGGCTTTACTCCTCAAAAATGGCAGAAATAAGACATCGGGTTTTTATAGGTTCCTATCAAATCAACACAGAACACATATACCCAAAGTGCAAATCAAGCAAGGAACATCTATCAGTATCAACTGTCAGTCAAGCGGTCAAGCTGTATGCGAAACGCAACATGCATTTCACAGATGATAAATGATGAAAGATATATTATGTATAACCTACGGACTAAGGATTTACGTCCGATTTCATATTTTATTCGATAGTTCGATATGAAAACAAATGAATTTATTGCTTGTATATTTCGTTTTTCTCTGACAATTTTGCAATTAAAGTTATTAAAATTTTGTATGATAAACAAAAGAAAATATGAATAGCAAAATGAAACAATAATTAAACTTACTACTAATAATTTTCAAGAACAAACAATGATGCACGGGTAGAGGGCAATACTTTTACATGAATCTGGATTAAAACATAATGTAGAATGTATGATAATTGATGAATAATATTTATATGTTGTCTTATATTAATGGTGATTGATTTATATAGAAGAGATTGATTTATTCACGTCGAATAATAAGTTATATTATTCAAGAAAAACTTTAAAAGTTTTGACATAAAAATATATCATACCACAGATAAAATTATTTATAAATATTCACTCTTCAATTTTCATAAATGAACTTGAACTATAGATATATTTAGATATAAATATATTACATGTACTTATAGACTATAGTTCGCTTACAAGTTTCAAGATTGAAAATATATTTACTAGGGGTATGAAGGCAGACTTTATTAATTTTGTTTTCGTTATAATTATATAAAGTTTGAATAAATTGTTCTATATTGTGTTTATCTTTAATTTGTTGAAATGTTTGTGGTAATTAATTCGCTTAAATATTAGATAGTTATTAATAGTTTAAATTCTTTCTTAATCAGAAGATTGTAGAATATACTGAAATTGAGTGACGAAAAAAATAATAAGTGGTGATAAATATTTACTTTTAAGACGTAATGTTTTTTAAATATTTGTTTCTAAAGTGCTAAATTGTCTTCAAGTGTTGTAATGGAAGTGTCTAATGAAATAAAAGAAGATATTCGGAAAACGCAATCAGAACTAAAGAATGCTATAAAAATTCATCAAGTAAGTTTATTGTATTATTGGATTTCATTTGACATAAATTATTTTTTTATTAATATATTAGTTTAGTAAACGCGTAAATAAACAAATGTTATCCAATAACATTTATTGTTATTTTAATTTATTTCAGATATGGGTGGCACGTTTGCAAGAAGACGAAAGCGTAAGAAAAAATAAATAATGTGTAGCACACATTTATATGTGAACTTTTTCAAAGCATTAAAATTACATATTTTTTATTTATTTTATGTTTTTTTCCAGAATGTTCAGTTAAAAAATAAAGTTCATGAAGCTGAAAAAGAAATAGTAGCAATAGGTCAGGCACAAGTAAGTATATAATTTCTAGAATTGTTTTTTTTGTGAATAATGTGTTATTTATATTAAAACTATTGCAATAAATATAAAAGCTCTTTCCTCTCTGTTCTTTTTTACTTAAAAAAAAAAAGATTTTTGTATATGCAAACTAACATAAAATATATAAAATTATATTTACAGAAATTAGTAGTTGATAGACTTAGGAAAGAATTAGAACTGTATCAACAGAGGCTAAGAGCCCGTAACAAACAAGTCAGTATAGAAAATGACAATAGATATGTCGCTCAACAGTTGCGAGAACACCAACTACAATTTTATAATAGAAGTCGAACAGTGTCTCTCCTCAAGCCTTCAGTTCTAAATGAAATACAAATTAAAACTGAGAATAATGGTACTGAAGTTAACATTGCTTCTGATTCTGACAATGAAAACAGATATAATGAAAAGGAAAATACAATTTGTGAAATAAATGAACAGGGAAAGTTCTCACGAAACTTCAACCAAATACCTACAGTTCATGAGAGAAGTAATCTTGCAAACACTTTGAATAAAGTAAAAGAAGCCCTTATGTAAGTACAAGAATATATAAATTTATAAATTTATATTTAATATTTCTTTTTACAAAAACTACATCAAAAGTATAAACAGTTTTAGTAGAATGAAGGCTCATCTCATCTGTTAAAAAGAAAACAAAATAAAATAATAAATACATACTTTACATTTATAATTATCTTATTTTTTTAATGGAAAGATGAATCAGCATTTAGTTCTCCTGTAAACCTTTTCTTTTGACATGTCTTTTTGTAAGTAAAGATTGTTAATATAATCTCTTTTTTTTCAGCTTCATACTGTATTCCATAAAAAGCAGGGCATGCAGAGCGAATATAGTGCTAAGATATTCTGTACCCCATTTTCCCCTAAATTCTAGAAGCATTAAATGTTGAGTGGCAGAACTAACTCAAAGTTGGGCATTGCCTCAACATTTGAGTGAAGAAATGAAAATATTAAATATTAAATTTCCTCAAGTGGGAATGGAGCCCACAACCTGTTGCATTTACAGTAACATTTTGTACCATGACTGGCCTAACTAACTGACCACTAATATAATCTTTTTTAACTGTATTTTTCTTTGAGTGAATTATATAAACTTACTTTTTTATTCTTAAATATAATTTTAGAGTCAGTAAAATACACCAAAATGATTGGCAAGAACAATCAGATTCAGATTCATCACCTATGGATATATCTCCAACACCTTCTCCTCCGCCATTGCCAGAGCCTGGTGAACCTGTGCCTAAAGAGTTATTTATGAGGTCAGTTATTATTATTTGTTTTTATTAATAATAATAAAAATACAATATATTTAGAACATGATAGCTTAAAGTTAACTAAAATATGGACCAGCCAACAAAAAAGTAGTACACTATATGGGTCATTTAATGTACAAACCAATAGACTTTGTAAAACATGAACTATGTTGAATATAGTTATATAATGTGCACTTTTTTTTTTATAAAATCCCTTTATAATATATATTTAAATGAACATAGTATGATGCATAAATAAAGCTTTAATTTTAAAGTTATTAATAAGAAGTATTAGAAAAAAACGAATTTCAGAAATGTATTAACTTGACAATGTATATTTTTAAAGTAATTTCTTATTATTGTTTTATCACAATTTTTATCTTAAAATGTTATATTATCAATTTAGTAATTTAACTCTATTATTTGAGATTGATTTGTTAATATTTTGCACATGACGAATTCTCTCTTCGTTCCCCACTTTCTACCGAATTCTGGAGACATTGCGTGTTAAGTGACAGAACTCAACGCCGAGCTTTGTCTCGTCACCAGAGCGAAGAAATTGAAAATATTAAATAAATCCTTGAGTGGGGATCTTCGCTTGTGCCACTGTGTCACAGTGGCCTCAATTTGTTTAATTCATCGTGATTGTAAAAGTATAACAATTTGTAAAATAATAATAAACCACTGACAATTGGTAATAACTATAAAAAATTCAGATTCAAATACGATCTGAGAATGAAGATGAAAAGGCAGAAAAAAAAACTATTATCGTGTAAGACTGGTAAAGTACAAAGTAGAAATAAAAATATTCGAAAGTAAGTTTCTTATATATATATTAGTTTCATTCTTAATTATATTTGTTTCAGATTAATTGGCTTGATTACTCTACATCAAAAAGAAATATTAGAAAGGAAGAGAAATGAGCGTCGCAAAAGATCATCAAATAGCAGTAACAAAAATGAATTCCTGTACAGTAGTTATGAAATGTTACCAGTAAGTTATCCTATTAATTATTTGAAGTTAGATAACGCGGCGTTGAGTTCCGCCACTCAACACACAATGTCTCGAAAATTAAGGTTTCCTCTGCCCTGCTATATACAGGATAAATGTATGTGCACACTAAAAAACTTTTTACAAGCTTTTAAAGTAATGAATTTTTAAATATATGTTTATATTAATTAAATTGTAATAAGTATATATTTTTTATTTACAGAAAAAGAAAAAGTATAACCAATACCCATATCTTCAAACACACAGTGATCCTCCTCAAACTCGTTCTGCTAAATTAAAAAAACAGCAGGTATGTGAATAAAATATTATCCTATCCTACTTCCTACTATCCTACTAATGTTATAAATGCGAAAGTTTGTGAGTATGTATGGATGTTTGTTACTCTTTCACGCGAATACTACTGAACCGATTACGATGAAATTTGGTATGTAGGTAGCTGAAGATCCAGAATAACATATAGGCTACATTTTATCCCGAAGTTCCCGCGGGATTGACTACAATTAATAATTGAAAACAGATACATTTATCGCTTCTGAAAACTTAATGCGTGATCTCAGGGTTAAACCTTGAAGGTAGGAGACCTACATTTGGACACGCCATGTTTTTTTCATGGGCAGCTCTATGTGGCTTACTCACGTGTTTCCAAAGCGAAAAATCTGCATGTTTATGCTGAAGGAAAAAAATCGTTAAATATAGTTTATAGGAGCATAATGCAGTAGCTACCAAAAGACCTATGATTAGAGCTTTGCAATACGTAGTTACCATATTTCTTATGTTGATAATATTGTTACGTTATCGTACTGATTCCACGCAGACGAAGTCGCGGGCGGCCTCTAGTTAATTATAAATATAAGAGGCTTTCGTGGCGCAGCGGCTCAAACTGGCAACTGTAGGCCTGAAATATATTTAATATTTTCATTTTATCATTCTGGTGACGTGGCAAAGCGACGTGGTGACGTGGTAAAACAAAAAATATCATAAAACTAAATTCCCAGGTACCTTTTGTCTACCCTGGTATATGCGGGATACTGTGTGAAGCTAAAAAAAACGTTTATATTCTATAATGCGTAAATCAAATGTCTTTTTTAAATTGTTTTGTTGTTCTATTACAGAGTCAAAATAAATCGTCACGTGAAGGTTCACCTTCCGGGTCTTCATCAGAAAATAAAGGCGGAGGTATAAATAGTGATATCGATATTTATTTATTATTTATAATTATAATTATTATTCGATTCGGATTGTAAACTTGACGGTTGTCGGTTCGATTTCCACTTGCGGAAGTGAATTATTTTTATTTGCACACTGTAGGAAACAGCGTAAAGTTAAGAAAAATTATATAAAATTAAAAATATAGCTCGCTTAATATAAAAGTATATGTTATAGGTTGGAATGCAAGCAAGCCGTCGTGGATAGCCGCCCTCCCCGCCGGACTCTCCGTTGAGCCCGTCTACCCTACCATTAAAAAAGTTTGCCATGGATGTGGGCGTAATGGTAATATAATATTTTTTTCAGTTTCACTCAGTATCCCTAAAACAGTTGGGTAGGCAGAGGAAACCTAGTGTTAGGCGCTTCGTTCACTACTTTCTGTCGAATACTGAAAGCATTGCGTGCTGTGGCGGAACAGAACGCTGCACTTGTCTTGATATCAGAGAGAAGAAATGGAAATATAAATTTAAATAAATATTTCTTTTTCTTGAATAGGGACTGAATCAGCCGGGCTTATGGTCATACTTTGTGCTTTTGTGCCACAACTGGCTACAGTATAATATGTTTTTTGATGCTAAATGTAGGAGGGCGCAGCACAGTAATAACTGTGTAATCATTTATTATATGTATATCTATAGAATTTGTTAATATTTAAAATTGACTTTTTTATATTTTTGAGCCCGGTCGTGGCGCAGCGGCACAAAATGTGACTGTAAAACCGACTGGTTGTGGGTTCGATCCCCACTCGAGGAGATGAAATATTTACTTAAATTCATATTTCCATCTCTTCGCTCTGGTGTCGAGGCAAAGCACGGCGTTGAGTTCTGTCACTTAACACGCAATACCTCCAGAATTCGGTAGAAAGTGTGGAACGGAGAGTCTTTCACTAGGTTCTCTTTGCCTACCCTGCTGTGTGGGGGATACAGTGTGAGGCTGACTTTTTTATATGGCGTATATGTGTATATATGTAAATGAGTATTTACGAAAATATCCTTTTTACTTGTATTATAGTAATAATAAACAATATAACTACAGACGTGCCGTCGCTGCTGGTGTGGTGCGCGTGCGGCGTGTGGCAGCACACGGGCTGCGGCGCGCGCGGGCGCTGTGCGGCCTGCGGCGCCGCGCTGCCCGACCCCGCCGCCACGCCCGCCGCCCCCGACTACTGCGTGTACAGAGGTGCGTAACCAACATTATATATAACTATGTGATGGCACGGGCTGCGGCGCGCGCGGGCGCTGTGCGGCCTGCGGCGCCGCGCTGCCCGACCCCGCCGCCACGCCCGCCGCCCCCGACTACTGCGTGTACAGAGGTGCGTGACCAACATTATATATAACTATGTGATGGCACGGGCTGCGGCGCGCGCGGGCGCTGTGCGGCCTGCGGCGCCGCGCTGCCCGACCCCGCCGCCACGCCCGCCGCCTCCGACTACTGCGTGTACAGAGGTGCGTAACCAACATTATATAAACTACTACTGCGTCTACAGAGGTCTTTATCAGCTTGATAACGTGGCTAATAAATGCTTATTTCATTTATTACTGTGGATATAAAAGATTAAATTATTCTTAATCTACAATGAAATACAGCAGTGCTTATTTTGTAACTTAGAACAACATAAGCTTTTTTTATATTGATATAATTAAAGTACTTGAATGTGTATAAAAAAAATCATACTCAACATAAAGCTACTTATGCTGTTTGTGAAAAGTCTCATAGATCATCATCAATATCTAATTACAAAAACTACGTCTTCAAATATCAATTTAAAAATATATATCCCTTAATAACATTTATTTTATTAAATTTTAAGAAAATAAAAAATATTAATAATAAATTAAATACAACAACCCTTCACGTTAGTTATTAAATAATAATTTTCAGATAAACTTGCAGAGCGCAAGCGATTACAAGAGAAGAACATCGAACTGTGCGTCGAATTGCGTAAATTAGAAGCAAGGGCGGCGTCTCTGAAGGAGAACTTGGACGAGCATAACGCAGAGAAACGACAATTGTTAGCGGATCAGATTAAAACACAAAGAAACCTCCAGAAACTTCTAGATTTTATCAGTCAATTCAAAGAGACGTCCATCAGTATACGTTCAACGTCCGTCAGCGAATCCGGCAGCGAAGTTAGTAGAAGCAATGAGGAATAGTGGTAAGTTCATATGTACACTGTACAGTACTGTCCGCGAGGTATAAGGTGAGCTTTGCATTTGGGTGAGTGTTTGTATTATATAGTGTATTTGTAACGTCATTTGCTCGGCCTGAATCGGTTTTTTACTTTTTTTAAAACCAACCGATATCTCATGTACTGATAGCATAAATCACATATTTTAACCCTTAATATTTTATTTTAAAATCTTGAATTGAATGGCGGATCTTAACGCCGCGCTTTGTCTGGACACCTGAGGGTAAAAATGAAAATATAAATCTAAATAAATATTTCATTTTCATGAGTGGGGATTGAACCCACAACCGACGGCGACGGCGGCCGGCTTTATTGATTTCTTAATAACGTAATATTTTTTATTGAGACTGTCGCGACGCAGTGGTAAAGCGTCTATTTATAAACGCGACGGTTGTTGGTCCGATTCCCACTCAGGAGAATGAATTGTTTATATTTTCTCGATCTGGTAACAAGATAAAATGCGGCGAAGAGTTCCACTCAACACGAAATGTCTCGAAAATTTGGCAGAAAGTGGGACCTTAATTAATACACATAGTATCTCTTTGCTGACAGTGGAATATATAGAATACAATGTGAAGCTAAAAATATAATCTATATTGTATTTTTATGTCAAAATTGCCAATTAGTATTTAACTTTTAAAATAAGTTATTTAAAATCTCATAACTTTTTTTTTGTTACAGATTGGGCAATATATATTTTTAGTATTAGTACATAATTATTTTTAAGTTTTTTTTATACAAAAATTAGATTGATTAGTTAAGATAATTAAATCGCTAGGGGAAATGAATTTACCTATTGTTTCTTACATATAAAGTTTTTTTTCTTTTGTAATATAAATTGTTCAATATAGAACATATCAATTAAATGTCAATAAGTTTCAACATGTTGTTATATGTCATATATTAAAGCCAAAATTGTAGGTCAATATTTTCTTTAGCTTCAAGCTGTATGTTAGGCAGGATAGGCAGAGGGAACCTGGGAACCTAGAATGAACGGAAAGTGGGGAATGCAGTGTAGGTAACCTCTGCCTATCCTGCCATGCAGCAGGCATGCAGGTTACAGCGTGAAAAGTATTAAGTAAAAAGAAATTAAATTTATACGTTTTAAGCATCTTCCAATAAAATATACAACTATACAGCAATGCCACTCATCTATAGTATTATTTTCAGATTATCTAATAAGAAATGATATTTTAGTACAATTTTGATGAGACTATTTTATATTAGTATGTCAATATTTATTATATCGTGAAAAAATGTAACAGCAGATTTAAACGAAATTCAATTTAAAGTGCTTGAGATAAACGATAAACTGTAAAATAAAAACTACCATTTACATTTAAAATGTTATTCTTTTTTGTTCTAAGTTTCTTTATTTTAAATTGCTAAATAACAAAACTTACAAAAATGATGTAAATAATAAAAGTAAATGTGTATTAAATTTGTTGATTTCTAAATAAAATACAGCTAAAATTATATTAGTATATATATTATTCTGTAATATATCCATCCACTTACTTATGATATAACAAACAAAAAATAAAATTATTCTAAAGAATGTGTTTTTTGGTTAAAAAAAATATTATTGTTTTAAAATATGGTACCTTTAATTTTATTACTCATGATTAACTTATATTTATATTGATTTACATATATACATCAATTAATAAAAAAATATCAATGGTATTTTATGGATACCTATATAAAAATAAAAAAATAATAATTAAAATTGAATGTATAACTAATAATAATTAATTTAAAATTTCGATTCGCTGTTCTAACATTACAAAAAACTATTTTTTATTATATGATAAAATTTTGAGGTTGATGTGAGGTTTCTTTTTATTACAGTAGTAAGTTTGGAGTAACTACAGATTTTTATATATCTGAGCCAAACTTGCTTAATACTTTAAAAGAAATAAGTGTTGTAATAAATATTAAACAATATTAAACTGTAATTGCCGATTGTTAAATTTAAAAATATGGTGTGAATTAAACATAAAAGATTTTTTTTAAATTAAAAATTGTCTATAATGATTTGACAGTTTGTTTTTTTTTTAACATTTTATGATTTAGAATCTATTTTTTGTACCTAATAGATATACCAGTTACTTATACATATTTAATATAGCAGCTGACCATTATTTGTAAGAATATTCCATAAATTACCTCCAAATTGTTAAATGGACCACTGAAGCATTATTGAAAGGTATTTTTTTTATAATAAAACTTATACGAATTGGCTATCAATGAAAAGTGTTCAAAATTGAGTCCTATAAGTAATAACTGATAAGTATTAAAAATATCATTGTCGATGTTTTAGCGTTTTCTGTATAGTTAGTTAATAGTTAGTAGTTTTACAAATATTTTTGTATACTTTAGTTACAAGTATTCCTTAAGATGTATTTGATTGTTTCTGTGATATGATTAACGTTTTTCGTCTAAGTGGTTTTGTTAACATGATTTGTATGTAAATAAAGTTATAAGTTGATAACTTTCTTTTTTTTAATTTATAACCAATTTTAATAATAGTACGTATTCTCATGCATCTCCTGTTATGTTGTATAAAGCGCGCTGTATGTATGTAACGGTTGTGGGTTCGACTTCGACTCAGGGGAATTGAGTCATTATTTATTTATATTTTCATTTCTTCGCTCTGGTAACAAGGCAGAATTTCGACACTTGACATGTAATGCCTTAAAAAAATATATCTAGAAACGACTCGCCCCCAGCTTTCCGTTTCAATTATATAATTCATTTTTCCGTTTCAATTATATAATTAATTTATTTACTCACCTAAGTTCGTGTTTTAATATACATTGATATTGCTACAAAAAAATACAGGTAATTCAATAAAACACTGTAGCAATATTGTTGCATGCATTTTTTTATATTCACATATTTTTTTTGTCAATTGAAATAAAACAAATAGTAAATTTTAGTAGAAGTTCGCCAAAAGGCAACAAAGAAAACTGCATTTTAATCCGCTGTTTCTGAGATGAGCGTGCGTAAATGCATAGACAACATTTAAAAATAATTGTTTTTGGTCTACTACATTGATGAATGCTCCCAATAATCGATTTTCTCATACATATTCAACATTTTATTACAATTTATTAATTTTAATATCTATCCAAAATTAAAATAATTATTTAATTTGTCATGATATGAACATTAGAAGTGTTTAACACATACAAAAATATATTTAATAAAAGTATAGTAGATATATAAGGTACGAGCATTAAAATTTATTTAAAGTAAAAGCCAACTGAAAGTTAAATAAAGCAAAAACAATTAGTTAAATCGAAGTCGTACATTTTATAATGCCTTACACGGCTTTTTAATTTTGACCTACAACAGTTTTATATACTTAAATTTTAACTTTTATTTTCGAGTAAGAAAACAAAGAAGACAAATTTTATATTGAAAAGAAAAATAGTTAAATCAAATATAAACAATTAGTTGAATTAAAGTCATACATTTCATAATGCGAGATTTACAGTAATAGATATAATATAAACAGTTAAATATAAAACTTATAAAAATAACATAATTAAATTAATTTAAACTTAAATAAATAACATAGTTAAATAAATTTAAACTTTTATTTTCAAGTAAGGAAACAAAGAAGACACGTTTGGAACATAACCGTAGATATCGTAGGTAGGTGCTGGTTCAATATCGACAAAAGGAAAGCGCGGCACAAATCGGCCATCGGCGTCGCATCTCATTCGAAGACCGTGTAAGTACCTCGGCGGCGCTCCGGTCACTAATACGTGATAAGACTGAGTCTACATTCTAAAATTAAATGCGATTGTGATATTTATTTTCATTTTTATATATAGCAGATACGAAACTCAACCAAAAATAGTTCATTTTTCACCCTTTTAGAGACCACGAATAATAAGTTTTTGGAATCCTATAGCGCATTTTATCCTATCAAACATGAGTGGACATCTAGTAAAGTCATGTAAAGTTTTTTAAATATTTTTTTAGGGCAATTTTTGCCTCTTGCCACAGCTATTTCAGCTGGCTTTCCGTAGTTCTGGCCACTTGACTATGCCCTAATCTTCTATGTTCGATTTAGAAAATGAAATTATTTAAAGTTAACCATTCGGCGTTCTTATATTATGTCAAGCATACAACTATCGTTAGACTGCATCGACTGGGTATTATAATATTAAAATGATTATTATTGTAATTACAGATATCTTCTCTTTACCATGGTTCTCTTAACTAGATTTAACCTTATACTACGTTGGATTTAGTAAAATATTTTTTTAATATTTACGTGTATAATAAAATGAAATATCCACTGTCTTTAATATTCGTAAAATCTATAATATCAATTATGGAAGTTATAATATCTACATATGCTAAAAAAAATATTGTAGGCATTAACAGAGGATATAATCATACAATTTTCTAATACACTTAAAAACTTAAAACTTATTTGAAATGCCACCATCTTGTGTGTTCTCAACTCAAACTAAACTGTTCAGAACTCCGTGTAACCGCAAATAAGGTTCGTAACGACAGGGTTAACTTTAAGATAATCGTCGTGCGGCCATACGGGGTCCATATAACGTTGCTTAATGTGAGCCTCCACCGCCACTGCTCGTTGAGGGCTAGGGGTCGTAAGGCTGGTGATTGTGGGTCTCTAACATGCTTTGATGGCGTGAAACCATTCTGAGATTATATGGCCTGATATTTGCCATTTGTGATTGATTTGAGGCCGGGGAGTGCGTGGTGCAGTGGCATGAGCGTGTGACTGGAAACGCGACAGGTTGTAGGTTCGATTGTAACTCGAGGAAATGAAATATTTACCTAATATTTCCATTTCTTTGCTTTGGTGTCGAGGCAAAGCGCGGCGGTGAGTTCCACCACTTAACACGCAATGCCTACAGAATTCGGTGGAAAGTGGAGAGTATCTTAACACTAGGCTCTCTCTCCCTACCCTGCTACAAGCGGGACACAGCGTCAAGCTGAAAAAAAGTGATGGATTTTATTAGACCTAATATTATTAATTTAAAATGTTTTATATATTTTTACTAAGATAAAACTAAATATTGAAAATTATACAGCGTACATATAAAACTATTTGGTTTCGACAACTAACATTTATAGATACGAAGACAGGAAAAGTGCAAGGAAGCTGGCTTTTATCCCACGGGTGTCTTCAGTCGACGCCTCCGGCGAAACTTGTTAAAGAGTAAACGGAGGAATATCAATCAAATTAACTACATAAACATATGTATATGTATATTAAAAGCTAGCTAAAAAAGTTATTTTTATTATATTTTTTAATAAAGTAATATTATTAGAAATAAATAATATTTTTGTGGTCTATTTTATAAAGAAAACTATGCAAATGTTCTATTGCAATGTTTTGTACTTTTACTACTAAGTAACATTATTTTTTAAATTTCTAAAATAAAAAAATATTTCATTAACATGTACCTACTGTAACAGTACCTACTGATTTAAAATTGTGAAAATAGGAAACTTTAATAATAATTTCGCACACATTCTTTTCCTCATTTTATTAGAACATTTAAGATACATTTTTAATATACGAGATAATATTTTCTACTTTTCATACATTATGGCTACAACTCACAAGCCGCTCTACAATTTGACCAGACAATAAAATTTTAAAATATCAACTTTGCTTAAATTTTAACTCACAACATACACAACAACAACAACAACAACATCTAACAAATGAAATTTTTTGATTCAACTCAAGTTCCCAACAACAACAACAACAACAACAACAACATCTAACAAATGAAAAATTTTGATTCAACTCAAGTTCCCATTCGCCCCATCTACAGCACCGTAGAGCGTAGAGTGTAAGTATCGTCCTCACAAGTCCTTATCGACAACTTGTTTCCCAAACCCGCCAAGAATTGCAAATGGTGATAATTCTAACTACGTCGATAAATCAGCTACACCCGTTCAAGTTTTTTCCTCAGGGGTGCACCTCGGTCCCATTGTTGGTGATTGATCGCTCGTACTTGTACTTAAAACTTTGTTACCAACTTTTCGCCTGCTTACTATAAGAGCATGTGTTTTCGAAAGAGTTTTTAACTTGGCACATGTGAATAGGTAGCCGTCGATTTATTGATGTTTAATTTGTTATTACAGATTTGATCTAAACGTTAACTTCTCGCTGTATTCTGCATATAGCAGGGGGGCACAGGGAACATAGTGTCAATACATCGCCCTCCATTTTCCGTCGATTTTTCGAGGCACTGCCTGTTGAGTGGCGGAAATAAACGGAAATGTTTTTGCCCTGATACCAAAGAGAAAAGAAATGAAAGTACAATACATAATATGTAATTTATTATCCTGAGCGGAAATAGAACTCACAACCGTCGTGTTTAGTCACACGCTTGTGCCCCTGTGCCCGACAGCTTGTCATTTATTTCTATTTAACATATTAATAATATTCATATTATATTCAACATTTAATATTATAATTATAATTAAAATATACCTATAAATTCTCATCCACTCGATGTTTCTTCGTTCAGTAAGTAAATAACTGACGCAAGCTATCCAGCAAACACAGATTAAATTGGCCATCAGACCAGCTCCAAGAATAAGAACAGCTATAAATTAGATATTGATGACACCCCCGGGAGACCAGCGAGGCCATTGATCTAACGTCGATTTATAACCTTTGCTAATTGCCCTTAATTTATATCTACGTGATGGCTCCTCCAAGGCTCCACCCATATATGGGAACGTGTGTAGGCGACATTGTATCTAACTATAATTTAGTCGCTTGCCAATTAAATTTTTTATCAGCTTCACGCTGTATCTCGTAAACAGCAGGGTAGACAGAGGGAACTTAGTGTTAAGACACTCCGTTCTACGTTTCCCGCCGAATTCTGGAGGCATTGCATGGTTAGTGGCGGAACTCAACGACGCGCTTTTGACTCCACACCTCTGGTGTGAAGACGTGAATACAGAAATTTAAGTAAATATTTCGCTCCTCTTGGAAACCGTCAATATTTTTGAAAATTTTTATACGTTTTCTAAAAAGTTTTTTTTTTCCTAAGTTTGGAATAATACTTTAACACTGATAGAAACATTTATTACAATCGGTTTATAAATAAAAATGTTATATCAATTTTAAGTTTGTTGTTCCACAAAATTGTTAATTGCTAAAAGAGTTATTTTATATAACTATTTTATTAAATTGGTTAAATCAGAAATTAGTTTTGTTGTTTTTAATATTGTTTGTAAAATTATTATTTGTAAGATGAGAGAAAAAACTCGATATTGTATGATGATAAAATACATAGAAATTTTAAGATTTAGGATTTTAGTAAGTTGACACCCTCTTAAACAGCTACGTAGTGCTTGCAATTTCTCAATGAAAGTTAGAGATGGTTGTGAGTAACATATATTTTGAGTAATTTAAGCTAGAAAAATTACGTTGAATGATAATTTATTTGATGCTTAACAGCTTAGACAGCACACTAAGAAAATATACTCTTTTAGATGTCTGTGTCTCAAAAGAAAAAAATTAAACTCTTATAGGATCCATTTGTTGTCCGTCTGTCAAGACCTTTAGAGTGCGTTGAGGTATCAAGCTGAAATTATTATCACATATTTAGGTATTAACGTGGTCAAAAATTATGAGCGTTTTTGCATCGTTTTTGCTTAATTTTGCTATACAGTACTAAATCGTTTTTGCTTAATTTTGCTATAAAGTTATAAAATTTGACGCAAAAAAATATTGTACAATACAAATAAAGAAAAAAATGCGAAAAGTATAAATTTATAGATATTTCATAGAAAATAACATATTAATATACAAACTTATATTTATAGTTCATTTCATTTCATACAAAATGCGTGCATACAGCTGCAAACTCATATTTATTCAATTTATTCGAAAAACTTCAAAACTTATGAGGTACTTCTCGTAATTCTACATTCTGGAAATTAATACAGAAATTTCGGACGGTGATTCCGTCTCGCGCTTGGCGGTTTGTTTTTTAAATACACTTAAATAAACATTCTTTTAGTTCAAGTTCACAAAGCCGCGCGGGTCCGCTAGTATTTAATAAAAAGCTCCAATTTAAAGTGATTACAGTACGACTATAGTAAAGTAACCGACGTTGCGAGCGAGTAGACTGTAATTCGATCCCCATAATAATTAGAGGGAAGCAATCAGGCAATTTTATGGCAACCGCCTGCATGACAAGGACCGTATAACGTACTTAGACTATCTATATAGGTATAGGTACCTACCTATATAGGTAGGTAATATTTCCGCTTCTTCAACGTTCACATACATATTACATACACGCCATGTAATTATTTGTTGGTCGTATCTTTTTATATCTATCTATATCTTTATATTTGCATTTTGTTAGCGATATGGTTTTCCTGTTGTTCTCCGATGATTTTAATATACTTAAAAAAAGAAAGACCTGTAATATGGGTTAGTACTCGTGGCGCTAGGGCACAAGCGTGTGACGTAAGGGCGGCAGGTTGTGGGTTCAATTTCCGCTCGAGAAGTTGAAATATTAATTAGTTTCGTCACTTTGGTGTCGACGCAAAGCGCGGCGTTAAGTTTCTCCGCTCAACACGAAAGTGGAGAGCGGAGTATCTTAACACAAGGCTCCCTCTGCCTATCCTGTTAAATGCGCATACTACTAGAAACTGAGAAAACAGAGACATATGAATTACTTTCTCTACAAAAACATTAGGCTAAATGCAATTTTGTATTATGAAATTAGTTATATAATAAACCAGTTGTAAACATTACAATTATAAATAAAAAAATGGTAGTCTGTCTATGACGCCTTAGCTCCATTTCAATAATCGATTTAATTGAGCCAATGAACAATTTAATTAAAATTCTAAAGACACGGCGGGGCACAGTGTAGGGATGTAGATTGTAGAGTGACGAGAGTTGCAGCTTAACTAAAAAAATATTATTTAATAATAACAAACAAATATGTTGTAATAATATCTTAAAAATATTTTTTTTAACTTGATTTTTAACAAAAAAAATTATTCACTTATCTATTCACCCCTCATCAAAAATAATATCTTCCTACATTTTATACGATAACTTATTGTCCAAATAAAATGTTCTATGACAAATAGTCTAGAAATTTCGTAAAAATACTAAATTCAATTCTAAGGATGAAGCCCCTTTAAAAATATGCGATTATTAAAATGTCGGAGTCCAAATGAGCGCGGGCTATGCAGGTATTTACGGTACGGGTTATTCGAGGTCTAAAGTATGTTTTTCTTATACTAACTTACTTCTCATACTTCTTACTTTTTGTGGAAAGATTTGATTTTATTAAATTTTTAGTGAACCGAAATGTATACAATTTATTATTTATAGCTGGTTTACTTTAGAAGCTAATGCTACGAATAAGTGCAGATAAGGACGAATAAGTCTTTGGTTTTAGTGACTTTTTTATATATTTTATATCTTAAAAACTCGTAGAGTAGGGGCATAAGGTTGTGGGTTTAATCTCTACTCAAGGAAATGAAATACTTAATATTTTCATTTCTTCACTTCAACGCGTTGATTTCCACCACTTAACACGGAATGCCTGCAGAATTTAGCAGAAAGTAAGGTGCGGATTGTCTAAATAATAGGTTCCTTTTGCCTAGCCTGCCATATGCGGGATACAGCATGGAGCTGAAAAAAAAATTACAGGTAAACAGTACATTTATTGACACTACACACTTCGCCACTCTTCGACACTAGGCAGAGAGCAAAAAATGGAAAATTTTTCATTTAACATAATATCTAAAGATAAAAGAATACAATGCAACTAGTAATATCTGTGCATATTTTTTCGTTCACGCACAACAGGATTTGACCTATAAATTGCACAATCTATCCCTTAAGTTAGTGTCACGCGCACGCGCACCCACTGCGGTCGTAGATAAAGTGGGTATACTGAAACGGCGCGTGTGCGGCGCGTGCACTTATAACTTGTAGTGTGTGTGATATTTCATACATTTAGAAATGTTAAATTGTAAAAATATTAAATTGTATGAGGTATATTATTTATTAATTTTGCAAAAGTTTTAATAAGCTTATCGATATCGATATCACATCAAGTAGTACCTAAATATGAAGTATTCTACAAATGGTTAGATCCTAAATATTGTATTGAGTTCAGTCACGGCGCACAGGGGCACAAAGTGTAACAATAAACGCAACAGTTTGTGGGTTGAATTCCCATTCGAGGAATTAAAAATGTTTAATATTTTCATTTTTTCGCCCTGATATCGGCATTGAGTTCCGCCACTCAGCACTTAAAGCCTCTATTCGGCGGAAAATGGCCAACGGAGTGTCTTAACACTAGGTTCCCTTTACATACCCTGATGTGTGCAAAATAAAGCACGACACTAAAAAAACCGTTCCTGTCTATACCTTTATAGCTCTTCAATCAGGCAAATAGTCTGATGCGTCCACAAATATCAAAAAACGATCAATTAACACGCGTCAGAGTACTCAAACCACTATCACGAACAATTGCTGGCATTTGCAGCCACTCGCACAAATAAATCTAATTCAACACTACTCCTCCATGAGAACATTAAATGTATTGATTTAGACTTATCTGGTTAAATATATGAAGTTTAATGTTGTAATTAGCTTTAAAATAATAACTATAGCATATCGTTGTTGTTGTTTTATTGTTATATATTTAATATGTATTGTGCTTTGTGGTGGGTTTTAGGTTAAATAATTTGTTGACATATATATACAGATTAATAGTAGGTACCTAGTACATTCAAAACAACATAATAATAAAGCATTTAGTTAAATTATAACTAAAATACGACTGTTATATGAGCTTGTTATATTGTAGAGTTAATAGCTCTATCGTAAAAATTTAACTATATTATGTATTAATTCGGTGAAATTGTATTAAGTGTCCGGCCATAGAGCTTCAAATATAAAGAACTACATAATAGTTCATTCTAGTCGTGACGCAGGGGCACAAAGTATGACTGTAAACTGACTGGTTGTGTATTAAAATGTATATTTCCAGTACTATGCTCTGGTGTCGAAGCGAAGGGCGGCGTTGAGTTTGAGAGAGCAGAATTCGACAGAGAGTGGGGAGCGGAGTGTCTTAACACAAGGTTCCTTCTGCCTACTCTGCTGTGTGCTGGATACAGCGTGAAGCTCAAAAAATAAAAACAATAATCGTTTAGAAATTAAACCGTTAAACCTGTGACTATCACCATACAGTACAACGGCCACCACATTTCATCATTAATGCCTACTTCTGTCTATTGATATTAGATTATGCAAAATCATTGAGAACTACATACAATGGCTGTAAAGATAACTGTTATAGTCACGATACGACACCACGGTCACATCCCCTAATCATTATGCTAGTGTTAATGTCATATCGAGATTATGGACCATTAGTTACGCCGCAGAATAAATAAGGATTATTTTAAATAGCGGTTGCTGGTGAGAACGCGTGATGTTAATATATTTTGTATGGTTTGAAAATGTGGCATGATTTGTTGGAATCAGGCCAGTCGGCGCTGTGGCATAGGGTGTGACTGTGAACGTGATAAGTTGTGGGTTAGATTTTCAGTCGAGGGAATTAAATGTTTAATATTTTTATTTCTTCGCTCTGGTTTCGGGGCAAAGCTCGGCTTTGAGTTCCGCCACTTGATAGATAATGGCTCCAGAATTCGGCGGATAATGTAGAACGGAGTGTCTTAACACTAGGTTACCTTTGCCTCAACAATATTAAAAAATAACAAACTATTTGGTACTTAATTTAATATGATAGATATTTAAAAATGCTAATATTATGATCGAATCGTTTAGTAACACTGTCGTATTTTAATTAATTTTTAAAATCATTTATAAGTTTAAACGTCCAATAAAAAGTATACTTAATGTATACTAAGAAAAAGTTGGTATTTGATCGAAATTCGCATTCGCTCATTACTCAAAGGATATTTATAAAACTTTATATGAAATATCAATGTCAAGAAGCTCATATTGGCTATGTAACATAATAGTTCGTATATTTTTACAACCACAATACGCTCTGGGAGTTAATTAAGAAACGATCCATGCTCCAGTGAATCCATAAAGAAAATCATATTTAACGAGGTTCCCATTCACGTATAATGAATGACCTAGAAGAGAATGCAAAACATTCTAGTCTCTGATCTTCAGGACATTAATCTTAGATCGTACTTATCATTTAATTAGATCCTGAGCGCCCTTGCGGCTTCAATTTTATTTTATAACGTCATACACACGTTCCTCCCCTAACTACGTAACAAATAAATGCAGTGTTTGTAATATTAGTTTGTCTGTCCTAAGCAATAGGGGTGAAAATGCCGTGATATGCTAAAGTAAAACAGTTTGTAGTTTCGATAGCTGCGTCCCTACTGTTTCGGTTGTTGTCTATTCGCTACTGGCCAGTTGATGCGACAAATTAATAGGGTTGTCATTTACAGATTTGCTATTATTTTAAAGTATGGCGCGATAATTTATCGTTTATTTTGTAATAAATGGAAATAAATAAAAATAAACAAGTTCTTGTTGATATCAAATATTTTTACTATTTATAAGCTGGTATTTCACAATCAGATAAGAAAAATACTTATACATAGAAAACGTATGAAATAATTCAAAATAAGGACTAAGAGCAATATTATCTTAAATAGATAAAAACTAAGGAGATTTCTACAATATCAGTGATTACATCTATTTACGTACAGTTCGAAATATTGAAATAGATACTCACCATAGTTAACTTAAATATTTTTTTATTTACATGTTGTCTTTTATTTATTGCAATGTATAAAGTATAATTTTCACCCCTGATTGGACAAGCAAACTGCATTATACGTCTTGCGCCTTCCCACCGGATATTAAACCCCCAAACTTAATCACCTCCCTCTTCTCTTCTAATACAGTACAACCGAAGTATTTTTTTACGCCGCTCATTACACTATTAAATTCCCACGAAATTTGAACTTTTTTTATTTATAGTCAACCTTCTTTTATATCCACAATTACTTTTAGAAGTAATGTGTTCACGCTGAATAATTTCTACATTCATTCATTTCATTCAAATGTCTGAACGTTCAATTTTTAATTGAATGAATGAACATATTACGGCACCGGATTCGCATCACAATAGATATAATGGATATTTAATTTGATTCATTTTGATAATCTACTCACGTGTTTGAAATGTTTTAGAGGAAACGTGATGAGCATTTGTATAAAACATTTTATAAGAATTTATCTGTGTATTGATATTAACTAGATTTTTTTTATATTGAGTGACAATTTTCATTTATTTCTTATTAATATTAATCTACTTATAATTCAACAAAATATTACATTCTGTTCTCGAGGAAACTAAATTTTATTAAATAATTACATTTACAGTTACACGTTTGTGCCCCTGTTCTCTTTTAGAAAAAAATTTCATTTAAATTATTCTTTTATAAAAAAATTTCATTTTAAAAATAATAAAAAAACCTTTTAAGCAACATTAACCATAATTAAGGATTATAAGGTAATTTTAACCTTTTAACATATAAAAAAAAGCTGAAAAATATAATTATAACATTTTTTCAATCAAAGAAATGATTGGATCTGACTATCGAAACCAACGTTTATTTTGATAATATCACTTAATTATATTCAAACTAAGTGCATACACCAATATAGGTATATACAGTAACGAAGCCAAAACATCTGCCACTGTAAAAAATTGGTGTAGCGAAAAAGAAGAATTTAAACTGTATTTAAATTTGCATCAGAGCGGTTGTGATGCAGATGAGTGACGTCACGTGGACGCGGACGCCTAATTGACACCCCTGGTGGGGACGACGCTAAATATCTTTTTTATTATATTTTTAAAGTACGCAAAAGTGATGTATGGGATAGGTGTATATTATTTTTGCTAAATTTTACTATATAAAACAATATTTGATATATAGGTATAAGTATATGAAAATTTTAATTTAATTATTAGTTTTGTGACGTGATTATGACGACCATATTAAACAAATTAAAGTATTCTATTATACTTTAAAAATTGAACTGAATTTGATTGAAAGATTGATTGAGTGATGATAACAGCGTCATTAATAAATAAATAACTAAAAAAAATATAAACCAAATGTCATTTTAAAAATAATTTTCTAAAGCAGTTTAATTACATTTAACAGATTTTTGCGAAATAAATCAAAATAAATCACCCAGAATTCAATAAGCAAGGTAAATAACACAAACACTACTAACAATATAACGGAAAGCTAATGCGAAGGCTCTATTTAAGCCGTATTATTTGTCAACGCCGCCGGCCGGCCGATCTTAAAATCAATTTTCATTTATTCGCAGATTATCCTCTGTAGTTTGCCTCCGGTAACAGAGTACGTGTGATATAATAGAAGGCTACTAATAAAATATTAAATTCGGTTTTTTTAGCTTTACGCTGTATGCTACACATAGTGGGGTAGGTAGAGGGAACCTGGGAACCTAGTGCTAAGACATTCCCATTCCTTTTAAGACGGAGTTCAACGCCGCGGTTTGCCTCGACACCAGAGCGAAAAATTAAAATATCAAAAACTTCAAATATTGTAGGTAATTCAACTGTAAATTTATAGACTACCACGACCTAATTTTGTCATAGTTATAGATATAGACGGATCATGTAATAAATTATAATGGTATTTTTAAAATTTACATGTATACCAATATAAATGTGTTATGTATGTAACATTTTAAAATTATTATTATAAAAAGTTCAAAAGTTCGTATAAATGAATTTTATAAAAAAAATTAAGAGATATTTTTACTAAATCGCTTTTGCTTATTAAAGGCAAAAAAACAAGCAAAAACTAATAGCAATTTAATTTAAATTGCTTATAACAAAAAAAACTCAGTTTAACGTAAAAATAAATGAAATGTACAAATTAATAGTAAAAAAGAAACAAAGTAATAGTAAAATTAGCAAAAGAAACTTTACTTACTTAGCTTGACTTGGCTTACTATAATTCCAATTGACGTCAGTCGTGGCGCAGGGGCACAAAATGTGACTGAAAAGGCGACAGTTTGAGGAGTCGATACCCACTTCAGGAAAAATAAATATTTAATATTTTCATTTCATCAGAATTCCGGGAATATCTCAACATTAGGTTCCCACTGCCTACCCAGCAATACGAAATACAGAGATAATACTAAAAAAAAAAAACTACAATTCCAATTCCAATTCTGTCAGCATTCTAAGGTCTATGACAGCGTATGGCCACAACACAGCCGAATAGTCTTGGGCGGCTGGAACGGCGAAATCCTTACAAATGTGTGCCGTTATCGCAGCACTGCCGCCCGATTGACTTGACCGAAGTCTGACCGCCCATTTCTCACCCTGAAAAATATAGGCTTTATTTAATTTTATGGCCACGCCGCGTGCTGAATGGACGATTGGCCCACGCTCACAGCGTTCTGTTTTTTTTTCTTTTAACCAACGAGATATTTTTGTTTACTGTTTAGTGCAATATTGTGTTTTTGTACCATTTTGATCTGATGGAATTGGCAAAAGTTAATTATTGATTGTTATATTAATCAATTAGTAAAAAAGTTTTAAATAAATCGTGAGAAAATTGGGATATTGATAGTTTAACAAAAAATTAATTACAATTCGATTAAATTGGATAAATTGTAAAAATATATCAAATACTGATTTATTTGGTTTGAGGCTAGTCGTGGCCTAGGGGCACAAACACGACTGGTTGTGGGTTCGATTCCCACTCGCGGAAATAAAATATTTCTATAAATTTAAATGTTCATTTCATCGCTCTGATGTGAAGCACCATTGAGTTCCGCCACTCAAACGCAATGCCTTCATAATTCGGCGGAAAGTGAGCAACTGAGTGTCTTAACACTAGGTTCCCTCTGCCTACCCTTCTGTGTGCGGGATACAGCGTGGGGCTGATTTATTTCTATTCATTCTGATCTATATTGGTTTAGATCGTCAACAACATTTAAGGGATAGATCAACTTTTTGTGGTTGTTTGTTGACTAATGATGTAGTACACAGCTATATTGTGTGTGCTCCCCCGTGTTTGCCTTTCCCATGCCGTTCCGTTCGACGGTGCGGGCCAAAAGTGATCTCATTAATTTAATCCCCGTTCATAATACAACGATTCGTCACGTTTTGCTAAACTCTGTCTGAGTTAAAGATTTCGAAAATTTAACTGCATAAAATTTAATTAATAAAATTTTGTAATAATAAATAGTTGATGCAAAATCTTAAATGTTATAGTTTTTCAGTTGATTGAGTAACACGCAAGTTGAAGCCTATTTTTGAAGTATTTTTGCGGTGTTTCTTAAAAAGTATAAAAAATTATATTGGTAGGTTACCACCTACCAATATTTTTTTTTTATAACTGTACTGTTACCAATAATAAACGCTTTTTCTAACTTCAGAAAATAAAGATATAAATATAAATATGGCAAATGTAATGCCGTTGACATTTAACATATGAAAATTTAATATTTATAAAAAAAAATATATCTATAAACATAAACAAAAACTGGGACGCAATCTTTCTAATAAGGACGACGAAGAAAATGGAGGCACTTATTAATTATACGTTGTGTCTCTAATATTAATATTACATTGTTTTTCAATTATGCAAGAAATGTATGACAATGAAAAAAAATAATATTAAATATTTGCTTTATTCAAAAATGATTACTGATTTTATACCTGGAAAATAAAATTATATCTATACAGTAATGTAGAGCGTTTTAATATTCTGTAAATAGTTGCTAAAAATGGTTTCGATGCTACTCTCTAACATTTAATGAATGACTATAAGAGAAACATTGTTCTCGTGTGAAATAGCCCAGACTTTTATCTGCTTCACGGAATTAATATTTTTTTTAATATAGAAAAACTAAAAATTGAGGCCAGTCGTGGCGCAGAGGCACAAAGTGTGACTTCGTCGAAATGTTGTGGATTCGATCCCCACTCGAGGAGATGATATATTTACTTAAATTTATATTTCCATTTCTTCGCTCTGTCGAGGTGCCACTCAACAAGCAATGCCTCTAGAATTCGGCAGAAAGTGGGTAACGGAGTGACTTAACACTAGGTTCCCTCTGCCTACCCTGCTGTGTGCGGGATACAGCGTGAAGCTGATCAAAAACTAAAAATTATAATAATTCAATTTAATCATATTTAAAACTGTCACCACTATATATTTACAATTTTTGTCAATGGTCTATAATGTCTACTTACGCGTACCTGTCGGCCACATTGCGTAACGTTGGAAAAAAGCAAGGCCGATGGAAAATTATTGTAGCGTGAAATTGTCTAAGTTGATTTAGAAATAAAAATATAAAAAATTGTGAGTTTTCACCTTAGCACACTTTTCACCGTTGCCTCAGTTTTTTTTCTTAACATAAAAAAATATTTCGTTTCAATAAATATTCAATTTGAAAACACTCTCATAACAATTTAATTTAATTGATTTTCTAGTATAATTTGTAATATTTTTTTTTAATCATTTTTTTAAAATCAATTAAGGCGATATTTAAATTCTAAAAGTACAATTCACGAGCAGTCAGGGTGCACTAAGTTTCCAACATTACATTTTTTGCCATTATCGCAACAAAACCCCGAAATTAGATTTACTCTATTCTCAAACAAATCTAATTATCTCTTAAGGTTCTTGGTCTAATTTCTTTTGACCTTATTTTTTACTTAACACTTTATGCTTAATTAAATACAAACGAGACAATTCGAACCGCCACCGAAATTAAATATTGTTTTTGCATCGAAAATAAAAAAAATAATCAGCTTCACGTTGTATCCCGCACACAGCAAAGGGAACCTAGTGTTAAAATACTCATTACGGCATTGCGTGTTGAGTGGCGGAACTCAGCGCCGCGCCTCGACGCCAGAGCGACGAAATGAAAATATAAATATAAATAAATATTTCACTTCCTCGAGTGGGGATCGAACCGAAAACCAGTCGAATTTACAGTCACACTTTATGCCTCTGCGCCACGACTGGCCTCGTTTTCCATCGAGATATGTTTAAAAGGTGACACAAAGATTGTTCTGATAATTCGGTTCCACCTGCCCCAACAAACAACATTATTGTAAGCATTATTCCAAATTGCCGTCTTTAACTTAATTAAAGCAACGAATTAAAATCAACTTAATTCTTCCTCGGCTGGCATGTTATTAAAACAACTGGAGTAAACAAAATTTAAATAAGTAACGCGAAGTTGGTAGCGTGGACCGTTTTACATGCCATCATTTGCTAGTTACGACCCCGCCTCGTTCCTCTGATTTTAAGATAAACGATAAATTATTCAGATTCTCAGTAAATATAAGCAGCTTTTATTAGTACTATTAATAGTATATATCTATACTAACATAACATAAAGTGATTCTAAGATTTTTTTCTTTTGATATTATTGTGTTATATGCATATTATGTAGGAAGTAAATATGCTGAATATGGAGAAATGTTATGTTTGTTGCAGTTGTAATTAATTTAATTATTAAATATAATTACTATTTATTGGCAGAAAGAAATTGCATTAGAAGCCAATCGTGGCCCAGGGCAATACGTGACGGTAGAATTTACAGTGTAAACGCGATAAGTTGTGGGTTCGATTTCCATTCGAGGAAATTTAATATTTTCAATTTTTAAATATTTAATATTTTCAATTTTTCGCTCTGGGCATTCGCAAAGGCAAAGTGCGACATTGAGTTCCGCCACTCAATAATCAATGCCTTTAAAATTCCGTGGAAGGGGGTGACGGAGTGTCTTAACACTGCTTTCCCTCTGCCTACCCTGCTACATACGAGATACAGCTTGAAACTGAAAAAAAATACACTTTATTTTATCTTTTTCCTACATAGTTCAACTTAGGAAAGATTTTCAATTAATTAAGCACCGGATATCCCTAGGGCGGAGGAAGGCACATGTGACGCGTCACGTTACTCCGAAACTGATCGCGTGAGAGCCTTAAGCCGTCGTTAGCACATTCTGTAAACTGAATGAATGCCAGTTAAATTTATGCAAATATCTCTTTCCTCCGTTTCTTTGCCAGGACTTAAGAGGGAGGCGGAAGCGAGGAGGCGAGGATTACCTTGGATCCGTTAAAGACCATTTGGAGACAAACTTTTGTTGACGGAATCATTTTAACAGAAGGGGTTATATGATATTTGTTTATTTTAAGTCAATTTTCAAATGACACCATCTTTTTCTTTCTAAGCCAAATTCTAAATTCAGTTCATCCGTGCGACGTATTGCTTTTATAATAAAAAAAATCAGCTACAACACAACATAGAGAGTCATAGAGATAAAGAATAGAGAATCTAGTGTTAAGACACTCCGTTCTCCACTTTCTTTCAATTCTGGATGCATTTAAAACACGTTTAAATGGCGGAACTGAACGCCTCGCATTGTCTCGACACCAGAACGAAGAAATGAAAATATCAATTGAAAACTTTATTTATTAAAAATAAAGTTTTAATTTAAAATTTTATTTTGATTTAATACATGTAATTATTATAAATTTAGCTTTTATATTTATAACAATTACATGTATTAAGTCTCTTCGAAGACTAATCGTCAGCTTACTCCGCGCTGTCGGCGGCACCATCAGTTCACAACACAATGGTCGGCAACAATGGGGCAAACGGTTCACAATAGTGCCGTTTACCCCACGACATCTACTCAATGGTCAGTCGATCCCTTCGTTGAAATCTTGAGGAAAGTCGATAAGAGTGATTAATTGGTTTAAGCCCATTTCAATGAAAGCTGATTTAGAAACGGTTTTTTTAAAGAATAGCCAATCTTTACGGAAAGTAAAGATTCTGATTAGATTTCGTAAACATTGCCAATTTATACTTCCATTATTAGACAGGATCTGATTTTTAATTTTTAATATAAATTAATATTAAATAATATACTTAAAAATATAAAAAAATATATTTTGCCGACGGCGGGACAAGCGTCCAGCCTATCGGTACCAGTAAACATTTATTGTTAGTGTAGTGTCAAACACCGTTTTCTTACGAATTTATTAAGAAAGATCCGACGATCTAACATCGAATGATTTGCGAAAAATGTAAGTAATAAAGGCTGTAAATTAATCGAGTGTAGAAAATATATGCGTCAATGTAACGCGTCGGTTCGGGTTGCTTATATGCTAGTGAGGTACATTTGTATTATCGATGAACTGTTTACATTTAAACCACACTTATAAAATATAAAAGCAATTTAAAAAAATATAATTCTTATTGTATAGGGTGTCAGAATACGTCCTATAATATTACTCTTTTCTTCTCACTTATATTATACGTCATGATATTTTTTTACTTTGTCGATATTAAAAAGTATTCACAGCCTTACTAATACATGGCGGGGTCGTGTTGAATGGATTGCAAATTGATACAGAAACGCAAGGCGTTCCTTTCGATTTATTTAGGAATTTTGCGTATTCGTGTCATGTATGTTTAAATTGCTCCATTCTATTCTACCTAATAGGAAATCAAATACTACCGCATGATTCGGTTCGAATATAATAAAATATTTTGTAAGGATTTTTTGAGCACAATTGTTGCTAATTATTACTTACATACATCGAAATTGTTTAATTTTATAGTAATATAAAAAAATATTGAAGAACATTTTTTGGAGAATATTCCAAAACATCCATTTAAAACTATTAAGAACATCTCTGGAATGTCGCAGTTTAGGATCTTGGATCATAAGAATACTCGTGGAGTGATTTCTGTTTTTATTACATTTAAATCTTTTACTTATAAATATATATATATATATATATATATTATATATATATATCTCAGTTTGTAGGTTACATGACATAATAATCCTATCCTGTTCAGATTTTTATCTAACATTCTTAATGTATTGTTATTTGAACTTGTCAGTAAAGTACTGCGTATTGGTATTTTAATGAATATTTAATGTACAATAGCTATAACTTTCTTTTTAAAAAAAATAGAAATGGATTTGCAAAATCAAGAAAGTTTTACATTTTCTTATTAAAGTAAGTTGACAAAAATGTTGCTTATATTTTAAAATGTATCTATAATTAAAGATGTAATATTATAACACAATACTTAATAAGTGCTCTTAAGTCTTAACGCACCTGTAAAAATGCCGGAATTTCGAAATAAAAAGTTGCAGTTGTATGCACTCTACAATCTCCTCTATATTTCAGTAAAAGTCCTATAAAAAAGTCAGTTCAGTTGTTTCGGAGATAAACCCGTACAAAATTGTTAACAGCAACACAACAAACAGACATACAAAATTGTTAAATTTGTTTGATTGTGTTTTAATATAATTTAAATAACTATATACATTGAAAAAAAACGATTATTTTCAATTGCAGACAGATACTTTAATTTTAGAAGAACTGGCAATTACAGGATCTAGGGACATTGTTTATTTCACGACAGTGTTATTTTTTTGTTTCACTCCGTACTACGAATATAGCAGAGTGAGCAAAGGGAACCTAGTGTTAAGACATTCCGTTCCTATTATCTCCGACTTCTTGAGGCATTATGTATTGAGTGGCGGAACCGAAGCGAGTAGGTACATGAAAATCTTTAATATTTCATGCCCCCGAGTAGGAATCAAACGCAAAATCGTCATTCTTACATTCGCACGCTTGTTCCCCTGCGCCACGACGACAACAATATTGTAAGTAACCTAAACTAAAGTATAATAGACAAATATATAATTAAAAAAAACTGATAACATTCATTGATAAGTACTTTAATTACAATATTTCAACCCCTGTATAAAAAAATCTAATATTTTTTACTGATGAAACATACGAGTACAGTCACTTGAGATATTAATTAAAAGTATTGTGGTGGTAAGTAATAAATCACGTTTTATGGAACCCTTTTACCGTCACTTAATTGATTCAATACAGGAATGCGTGCATAAGAAAAGTTGGATAACAAGACATATATTACAAAGAGGGTGCCCTTGTTTGACATGTTTTTGTGATATGAATATTAAAAGTTCTAAGCAGTAACGGTTTAAAATACAGTGGAAATGTTGTAAAAATATTTTTTTTCCCAAAATAAATACATATTTTAAGACGTTAAAAATGTATAGGTACTCGAAAACAGCTGCTTCTACATGATAAATAAAATAAATTGTATTATTAATGTTGCTTATTCTGTTTTTACTTCAAGTAAATGTATATATATCTTTCGCTAATAAATCTAATAATAATATCACATATCGAAAATAATGGAAAATATTGCTTGTCAATAATAGGCGTCTTATTTTGACATATTAGACAATACAAAAATTATTTCTACTTACAACAGGGGATCCCTATTATAAGTACGTATATACCTTCAATGAAATAGTTTCAACGAAAAAATATTATTTGGCGACCTTAAATTAAATACAGGCCGTCGTGGCGAGAATACCAGAGGCACAAGAGTGTGACTGTAAACACTGTAAACCGTAAACAAGGCAAACCGCGGCGTAGAGCTCCGCTGTACAACCCATAATGGCTCATAAATTCGGCGAAAAGTGGGTAACGGAGTGTTTTAACAATATGTTTTCTCTGCCTCTCTGCCTACTTTGCTACATGCGTTATAAAACGTGGAATATATATTAGAGGCCTATTATTGTATTTATTAAGATATAATTATATTGATATTCTTAATTACTTCAGTTACTTCCATAGTATTATGTCCTATGGGATTTTACTTTGGGGTAATGCAGCCGGTATCCAACCGATATTTGTCCTGCAGAAGCGAGCTATTCGTGCAATCTATAACTTAGGCCCTAAAGACTCCTTAGGGCAAAAGTTTAAAGAAATTAATATATTGACAGTTGCATCGCAATATATTTTTGAAAATGTTATGTATGTTAAGAAAAACATTAATAATTTTACCAAAATTGGTGATTTTCATAATATTAACACTAGAAATAAGCATAATCTTGGTGCACCTGTAACTCGTTTGCATCGAATCCGTAATTCTTTTATGGGACAATGTGTACGCTTTTACAATAGGATCCCAGAAAACGTCAGAGAATTT
>JAATLQ010027879.1:0-19210 GCA_013421005.1 Heliconius erato x Heliconius himera | reverse complement strand
AAATCGGTTAAGCCGTTTCTGAGATTATCGTGAACAAATTCACAGACAAACTGACCAAGTTCTATTACAATGTTAATTGTAATATCTTCC
This sequence comes from Heliconius erato x Heliconius himera, assembly GCA_013421005.1. Lineage (NCBI taxonomy): Eukaryota > Metazoa > Arthropoda > Insecta > Lepidoptera > Nymphalidae > Heliconius > Heliconius erato x Heliconius himera. The sequence continues at coordinate 19,120 of JAATLQ010027879.1, read as the reverse complement.
ATGTACAGCCACCGATGAGTTAGGATTTTATTGTAAGTATCGATAAGTTGTGTTTTTATTTCAAAAATTCAAGTGAAGATTCTCATGGGAGGTACGAAAATGCGACCTAAAGTTTTAATAAATTTGTCATTAAAAATCTTCATTGCGTTAAACATACATTATAGGTATATCAAAACACGAACATAATTCAGTGTGTTAATTAAATAATTTTGTGGTTTAAGCGGGCGAAGCCGCGAGCGGGTCGCTAGTTTGTAATAAATCGCGAAGAATGAAGCTGCTCATATAATTATAATTGAATTTCACTTACTTAAGCTCGTTTAATTATTAATTATCTTATCTATATCAAGATTTTTTTTCAATATTTCAAGTTTTTTTATTTATAATTTCTTAGATTAAAATCCCTAATTTACTTTTTCCGCCAAATTCTAGAGGCATTGCATATTGAACGCTTTGTCTCTTTACCAGAGCGAGGAAATGAAGATATTAAATATTGATTTCGCTGGGAATCGAACCTTCAACCTGTCGAGTTTACTGACGCACGCATGTGCTCATGCACCACAATTGGCTTCACTAATATATGCATCTAGTTTATTATAACTATTTCAATTATTTGCATTTATATATGCATTTTTTCATATATCATATAGAAACACATTACGTCTTAATAACAATTTTCGGTAAAATTATATAACGTAGTATATAAAATGGACCATCAGAATGGCTTGTCTATTTTTGTCATTTCAAAGATTGAGTGCAAAGCAAACATATGAAATGGAGGTCGGACGAGGGTAAGATTTTTTACAACAAAAATTATTTGCCAAACGTGAGGGGCAGGAATCTCCAATTGCTCATAAAGCCCTTTGGGAAGGAAGCACAGAAAATCAACACACAATTTAATTATGAAGACATCTTTTTGTGATGAAGAAATGAAGTGCCTGTTAGTTTTAACTTTTATTTTGTTCATAAAAGTATCGCTATTTGATCATCAAAATGGCGTCTGAAATTGAGAGCAAACTGTAAGTGCAATAGTCGTGGGTTTGATTTATACTCGAGTATGAATCAAACCCACGACTATTGCACTTACTATTTTTATTTACAGTGTTGAGTTCCGTCATTCAACACGTAATATTTGGAATTTTAAAACGAAGTGTTAGGACTCTAGAATCTTATTTTCTTTTTTTTTCCTAAGACGGCCTACATAACGTTTATCCTTTGTAAACATAAATCTACATTTACTTAAAATGTAGAGCTAGTCTTATTTACTAACATTTTAAATTCTAATCTAAATCTGACATTTTCTTCTAAATTATACTTATAATATTATTTTAACTTTTACGTTATGATTTTCAATTAATGAAATTAGGAAACGACACGTTTTCTTATGTTTTTGCTGTACAATCATTATATAGACATTTATCGAAATACATGAAAAGCTTTAAATATGATTTATTATTTAGGGGCAAAAGATAATTAGCAATGACGTAGTGAATCAAACCAAGTCGTTAAATTGAAAAAAATGCGGGGAGAAGAACCGCCGTCCAGCCTCGATTCACCCAGTGAATGATCAATGGATTTCCTTTTAAAGCCAGTATGTGCAATGCGGCTGGCATTTTTTTTTTGGCCTTTAAGGTTTGTGAAGGTACCCACTTCGTATAGACGGAGTGGTAAAAAGCAACATCGCGCTATGCCTCGTTACCAGAACAAGGAAATGAAAGACTTAAATATCGTATTCCTGCGAGTGAAAACCGAACCCGCCACCGTCACGTTTACATACGCACGCTTATGTTCCTGCACCACAATGACCTTAATATGACTTTTAAATAAAGCATATATAATATATGCTTTAATTGAGGCCAGTCGTGGCGCAGCGGCACGAGGTGTGACTGTAAAGCCGACTGGTTGTGGGTTCGATCCCCACTCGAGGAGATGAAATATTTACTTAAATTTATATTTCCATTTCTTCGCTCTGGTGTCGAGGTTAAACGCGGCGTTGAGTTCTGCCACTCAATACGCAATGCCTCCAGAATTCGGCAGAAAGTGGGGAACGGAGTGTCTTAATACTAGGTTCCCTCTGCCTACCCTCCTATGTGCGGGATACAGCGTGAAGCTGATTTAATTTTGATTTAATTTTTAATTCATATATAATATATTTGTGTTTTATGATCAGGTTTTAACGTAGTAGGCAATTAATAAAATTTCAATTTGGATTTGGATTCGGATTTCTTTTTTTGATAGTTATTTAAATAATCCCTTAACCAATTTATTTGGAAAAATAATACTTTATGTAGTACCATTCGTGTTAATAGCTTTTTATCATTAACGATTTTTTTCAATATTAATTAACTTTTCGAAATAAATATAATATGTTTATTTTTATTTTTTTTTACCTAATTCATTTTTAAACGAAAACTAAGTGTGGCCTGAAACTTCATTAGTGTTAACCACAAAATGTGAAATTCTGTTTTTTCTGCTGCAGAATTTTCGAGAAATCTTTTATTATTGCCTCTTTACACATGCACCTACCTACATGCCAAACTTTGTCTTATTACATTGCGTAGTTTCTTTTATTTGTCACTTAGTAGGGAAACAATTTATATTTATAGATTTTTAATAAAGCCGTAGATATTTTTTTCATGTTTTTTTTATGGAAAAGGACAAGGCAAACGAGCGTCGAGTCACCTCACCGTGGCAAGTGATTAACGTCGCCCACGGCCCCGTGCAACACCAGAGGAGCTACAGGAGCGTTGCCGGTCTTTAAGGTGGAGAAAGACGCGCTTTTTGAAGGTACTCATATCATATCGACCTAGAAACACTGCCGCGGGTAGGCCATTTCACAGTTCCGTAGCGCGTGGAAGGAAGTTCCTACGAAACTGCACAGTAGATTGCCACGTATCCAGATGGTGTGTGTTTCATATGTATAATACATAATTAATTATATATATTAGAGGACTGTTATTTTTATTAAAAAACTTGCAATGTTAATAAAACTATTGATATAAAAATGGAGTGAAGTAAAAAGATTAATAAATCAGTTTCACATACATTTTCCCGCATAGGAATAGACGAAGTAGACATGGGGCCTTCCACAAAAAAAATTGAAATATTGCATTTTGACTTTGTCTAACAGAAAATGTATTGGATAAAGTCAAAACACAATATTTGTACAGTAGGAAAATGAAACTAAGTTAAATAGAATTATACCCGAGGAAATATAACCCACAACCTTCTTGTGTACAGTCAAAACGCTATCGTAACAACCACAACGATATCTAAAAAATAATTTAGTGAAAGTGAAGAAGATCAGAAACACATTTTAAGCTTCAACATGTTACAAATATATAGTACAGTCTTTTAATAAATAGATAAAATGAAGAATATTATATATACTTATAATAAAATCGTAATGGATCGTTGTTTGTACTTAAAAGATATATAAGAAAAAATATTATTGAGGCCTTTATTAAAGCTTTTGTTAACAAAGAGTTTATTTTATTACAATCGGTTTATAAATAAAAAAAATATATATTTATAGTTTGACATTTGCTAATTGCTATAATATCGAAAGTCTAAAACAGGACAAAGCTATATTGTTATTTAATAAAAATAATACTTTTATATTTGCAAAAATAATATTATAATATTAAACGACAGTTCATAAACCCGCTTAAAGGAGCGTTAATCACATATGTGTTGTTTTCATTTCTAAATCCGCCGACATTTAGATAAGCGGTGAAGAGACAGCCGCTCTTTTTGAAGCCATTGTTTTTTTATATTAAAATTGTTATTATGAAAACAATAGTTTAAAATAATATTGTTTGGTCGTTAAACGTGATTTTAATACTTAAAATCACTTAACAATTACTATAATATATCCCAACTAGCCGGTGATCGCAATGTTGTCTGAGCTAAATATAAAATATAAAATGGAACATTCTGGTTTTTTTTCTGTTTATTTCAATGAATACTTTTTAGTACTTCCCTAGACTCCCTAAGCTATCTACGTTCTAAATTTCCAATTTTTTAGTCCAGTAAGTAGTATAACTGTGCGTTGTCTGTTAGTTAGCAGTAAACGATGTTGCAAGATAGTACTTAAATAAAATAAATAAATAAATCAGCTTCACGCTGTATCCCGCACACTGCAGGGTAGGCAAAGGGAACCTAGTGTTAAGACACTCCGTTCCCCACTTTCTGCCGAATTCTGGAGGCATTGCGTGTTGAGTGGCAGAACTCAACGCCGCGCTTAGCCTCGACACCAGAGCGAAGAAATGGAAACATAAATTTAAGTAAATATTTCATCTCCTCGAGTGGGGATCGAACTCACAACCAGTCGGTTTTACAGTCACACCTCGTGCCGCTGCGCCACGACCGGCCTCTAAGATACTACTTATAATATATATAATATATATTTAAAAATTATGAACATGTAGTGAATGTTATCTTTTAACAAAATTAAATAAATAATAATAATAATAATACATGTAAATTCCTATTTCATTCGATATTAATATTATATACTTACACTACATTCTATTTTCAAATTTACTTAAAACTAAATTGTTAATATTTATATTTATTATAATTCATCCGCACGCAGCGCATTCGCATGACAAACTTGTTTCGAGTTTTTTTGCTGTGCGTGACGTAGCCTGCTTGCTAGCTACGGGTAAAGAGTCGGCTACTATCGCTTGCGACGTTCACTTGTTTAAATATTGTACTCATTGCTTGTATTCAATTTTAAGCCTTATCTTCTTGCTAATACGTATCTGTTTCGCTTATCTGTTTCTTTTACTATTTCTTTAAATTTCTTTATTTCCTTCTGTGAGTGTGTAAAATTATTTTCTTTGTATATCTTATTTAGTGTTAAATAAATTTGGACAATTATTCCACAAAATTTTGGAAATTTAATTTCACTCCGTAATTAAAAATATAAAATATTATTAAAATAGCGTAAATCACAAAAACCGCTATAAACATCATCATATTGGAAAGTTCTTTAAAAGATGATAAAACCTCTCACTTTGTGTTCGATGAGCTTTTTTGATTAAGCTCTTTTGTATGTTAATTATTTCGCACACACTCATGTGAGTTTTATTAAGCTTCAATTAATATAAAGTAAGATACCAAAAGGCGTCAAGCTCAAATAAAAAAAATCGATATAATCTAGTTACTCTTTCATCGTCTGTGCTTTTAAAGTAACCACCATTGACTTTAATTTTTTTTAAATAACAGCAGATTAAAAAAATTACGTATTACTTTAATAGATAGAGATATTTAATACTAAAATTTTTAATAAGGTATAGCGCGCATTGGTGACTTTTGTCACCGTGACTGTTGCGTCACTGTCACCGTGTACAGCACCCTAAATGAAGGTGCGCGCATTTGGATACGTGACAATTGGGTGACTTTTTGTCCGCGGGGGATGGCAACACGCCGGTGACGCAACTGTCACCGCGTCCATAGGTTTGTATGCCCGTGCGCGCATTAGAAACTAAATGTCACCTCCACCTTGCGGTTTCCATACTAGTCGTTTCCGCATAAACAAGAAACAGAAGCGTGCAGCTCCGAATTTTAATTTGGAGAATGGTGTTTTCATGAAGATGAAATAGACAACGACATACTGATTAACTAAATTGAGTTGAGGCCGTAGCTCTATGACAAATCCCTAAACGATTATTTTTTCTACGTTTGCTTTTTTTTCTATTTCTTAATATAAGTCTCATCATCTCTTGGAGATTCATTTTATCAAATGTAAAAAATTTCGTGACTGTCACCGCAAGTGCGCGCAGTAGCGAAAAGCATGGTGACATGACAGTGACAAAGAATTTATTGTCACCGTGACAAAAGTTACCAATGCGCGCTCTCCCTAAATGTCAGCAGTTAAGTAACAAATACCAAACAATCGCGACCACTTATGTGCAAAAGACAGTTTTTTAATAGAACGAATACCATAAAAAATATTTTAATTACTTTTAAATGAAACTCTTAACAATTTCTTCTTTATTATTATTATATAAACTTCAAAGTACAAATAGCAATAAATTGTAAGTTTATTTATTATATTATTTATATAGTTAATAACAGTTTTATTACGTGTGTACTTTGAGTTAAAAAAGATAGTTATCATATTATTTTCCTTACCTATTATTAGGTTTTTGTAAATTAGATATTTTCGCTTCGGCAATGATTTTCCTTTGGTTTCTATCATTCAATTATTTACCTGCAACAAGAAAAAAAAGAAATGATTTTTTTATAGAATTATATATTCGTTCGCTGCATAATTTATTTATTTATATATTTTAATGAACATTTCTTTGTAAAAACTTCTTATGGAGCTAATATTATATAATTTTACTTCAAAATTTCTACGTAATCATTAGAGGTCATGGTATTTATTAAGCATATGCATATGTTTATAATTACGTACATATTAAATTCCTTTAAAAAGATTATGATTTAGACTTATGTAATTAGTTTCATTCTTATTTTTTTAGCTTCACGTTGTATTTCACGTATCGTATAGCAGGGCGGGCAGAAACTACATAGTGTTATGATTAGTCAATTTGCGAGTATCATTTTGAGTTGTGGAACTCAACCATAGCTTTGAGTTCCACAACTCTATATACAACTTTATATTGTTACCAGAGCGATGAAATATATAATATAGAAATATATATAATGTATTTAACATTGTCATATAAAAAATAGATATGATAGAGATTATACAGTGCTATAGAAATTATTTTTGGTTTTTACAAAACTATACTTTTAATAAATAGAACGAAAAATCCAATTTTTTTAACACATAATAAGAAATATATATAAAACGTTTGTATATGACATATACATGAAGTTACAAATATACTAGTATGTACATACATTTGTACGGATATACAAAAAAATATCCAAAAATAAAAAACCTTACATATTTCAGCATATCGTTAGAGAGGACAGGAACTTCACTAATTGGCGAGCTTTTATAACAGGCATCGCCTTGGGGCAAAAATATCTTTCAAACATACTCGTACCGTAGAAACTTTACATCGAATATTTTAAATCTCTTTTAAAAGATCATGGGAACCGGTTTTTTGTGTTTCAACTCTTTTCTTATTATGATGGACAACTGTCATTACTCTTGTAACATTTCATATAAATAAAATTAAATAGGTATTGTCCGTAGGATTTGTTATTCTAGGTGAAATAATATTGCACGTTTGAAGTTTTACATATCAGTTTATTGCATATAGATTACGTATTATATAGTTTTTTGTGTGGATCTACGAGTACGTCATGTCACATAATCCCCAGATTCCAAAAAAAAAACTCTATAAGAAATAAAAATAAAAATAAAACACTCTCATTCTACACTATTCACCGAGTTTGGAAGCATTGCGCGTTTAGTGGTAGAACTCAACGCCGTAATTTGTTTGTTACCAGAGCGAGAAAATGGAAATATTAAATACATTCATTTGCTCAACTAGGACTCGAACCTACAATCTGTCATTGTCGTCGCCACGACTGGACTCAAGCTCAAATAACTTATCTTTAATTTGTATTTTTTTTTACTTTACGCTGTATCCTGTATATATAGCAAGGTAGGCAGAGAGAAACTAGTGTCAAACGGGAATATCTATTCCCGTACTCCGTTTGTATTCAAGCAGTTGCATGCTCAGTCGAAGACCTCAAAGTTGCCTTTTAAAATGATATAATTACTCAATATTTAAAATTATGTAAATGCGAATCTACACAATACGTCAGACAAAAGCCCGTTACATAAGAACCATAGTATTAACAAAATCGGATTAAATGTGAACCAAGAATATAAAACGATGATAACGTCTCACTTACATTTCCATTTCCGCGATATATTTCAGTTTCCAGGAGATAAAATAGGAAACGCCTGCTTTTTAGGTTTGTATAATCTTGATATACAATGACAATGATAAAATAAACTTTAAGAGTATCGAAATACTGCATATTTTTGTTTGTAGAACATGGAATTGACAAATATATTTTTAAAATATTATTTTGTTGCATAAGGATGCTTCCGTATTTTTCGTTTTGGTTTAATGATTTCCATCGAATATTCGTATGGAATCTGAATAAAAGTAGTGGAGTGGAATTATGGTATTTCCATTTCTCTTCTGTTTGACTATTTCTCTATTTAATAGTTTCAAAGTCAGGTTAAAGATACTGAAACCTGAAAAATATATAAAATATGTTCAGTGAGTCATCATATTTGTAGTTTTTTAGTTTCATACCTTATACAGTACTGGAAAGTAGCTACAGACACCATACAGTCAATACACACCATTCTGTACTTGCTATCCGAATCCGACACGTGACGTGTTGAGTGACGATAATAGCGTCGGATTTTGTCTTGCCAAATCAGAGAATTAAAAATGCAGATGTTCAACGTATTTTTTTCTTAAAATTATTGAAAATATAAAGTATACTGAGAAAAACTACTTAGATAGATTCACCATATCCTCATCGAACAGCGAAGGGGGAACACGATATTGGACGGAAGTGCAAATTCTATAAATGTATATGTACTCATAGATTCGGACAACTTACTGATTTTTATTAAAATTTAAATTTATTATATTAACCTTATGAAATATTTTATATTTTACAGCCATTACTATCCCTATAGAAACCATCCTCAGTGAAAAAATATATTGTTTGAAGGACTATAATGTATAGCCTGGTGCATAGTAAAAAGCTGAAAAAAACATCTAACTAAATCCCCTTGCTATATTTATAATAATAATAATAATATCATTATTTAATGAACTGACGACGACGATTCGACGTTCAAGCAGCTAAAGAGAAATGTCTTAATTAAATTCCAAGCGTTCATCTCACTTCATCATCAAGACAGAATTTTAGGGTTATTAAAGAAAGAATTTCAACCCCTAAAAATATTTAGGGGTTGAAATTCTTGTAAAATAACTCTTATAATTCTGTCACGTAGTTGCCTGTATTTAATTTGTACATTTTTTTAGGTTAAATACTTTTTACAAGATTGTTTTGTATTCATTTGATTCTTATGTTGTTGTCATAAGTAAATGATTAGTCGCTCTTTTATAACATTTTAACATTATATTTCTTTTTCCATTTATATAAATATTTTATTTTATTAACGGACAATAACGGTAAGGAAATATCATCAAAATTATAAAACTAATTGAATTCTCTTTAAAAAAATATATGTTTTAAGCTGTTAGACGTGTACTATAACATTTGAGTTCAGTCGTGGCGCAGGGGCACAAAGTGTGACTGTAAAAACGACTGGCTGTGAGTTCAATTCCCACTAAATAAAAAAATATAAAATAGGATAGGAAATAAAATTATATTAATAATAAATAAATAAATAAAATGATATATTTTCATTTCTTCGCTCTGGTGTCAAGGTGGAGCGCGGGGTTGCATTTATGCTACATAACACGCAATGCTTGGAGGCAAAAAATCGGCGGAAATAGAGGAACGGAGTCTCTTAATACTAGGTGCCCTCTGCCTACCCTGCTGTGTGCAGTTATCATTTAACAACAGTTAACAGGTAACATTTAAGTTATTTACTTTGAAGGATTGCAAGCCTTATTCAAACGTCGCTCCAATGCACCCAAAGCTTAGTAGGTACGCCCAGTCCATTTGTATAGAAATACTGAACCTCTATATAGGTGCTTTTAAAAGAATTCGATTGAAATTCTCATTTTCTGTTAGTTTCAATCGAAACCAAATAAGATTTTAGAATGTATAGGAAAACGCTATGTGTACAGTATGCATTAGGTGCATCTGTATCTACACGTGGTTACTAAATAAATCAGCTTCACGCTGTATCCCGCACACAGCAGGGTAGGCAGAGGGAACCTAGTGTGAAGACACTTCGTACCCCACTTTCCCCCGAATTCTGGAGGCATTGCGTGTTGAGTGGCAGAGTTCAACGCCGCGCTTTGCCTCGACACCAGAGCGAAGAAATGGAAATATAAATTTAAGTAAATATTTCATCTACTCGAGTGGGGATCGAACCCACGACCAGTTGATTCACAGTCACACTTGGTGCCCCAGCGCTACGACTGGCCTCTATATATATATATATATATATATACAATAAATGCATATTTTCCTATTTTTTAGATATAATTACAAGTATATTTGTCTCTGTCTCTCTTCTGTATATCTTGTACTTCTTTCTCACAAATATTGAAGTTAAAATATAGAATTATAGACATGGATATATTAGACTTAGTTTTAGAAATATTCTTCCAAACTTAGAAAAATAAATAATCTATATATATAAAAGGACTTGTGCTGACTGACTGAGGTAAGACGCACGCAGAGACGTAACCGCTGATGGTAGAAACGTGAAATTTGGGCAGATGTTTATTTTCATATTCTGGACATTCACTAAGAAGGGAATTTGAAAAATGTTAACCCTAAAGGGATGAAATACGGGCTAAAAGTTTGTATGGATTTTTTTTTTAATCTGTACCGATTTTTATAAAATTTGAAATTCAGACTCTTAAAAATATTTCATTGAATACGTGTTTCATGATTTTTAAGAATTCACCCCCTAAGGGTTCAAATAAGGGGTTGAAAGTTTATATGGAAAAATCTTTAAATTGCCACCGATTTTTATAAAAAATTAAATTCAAACTGTTAAAAATATTTTATTGAACATGTGTTTCGTAGTTTTTTTAGAATTTACTCCTAATAAGCGGGCGAAGCCGCGCGCGCCCTCTAGTCTCTATATATAAAAGGACTTGTGCTGACTGACTGAGGTAAGACGCACGCAGAGCCGTAACCGCTGATGGTAGAAACGTGAAATTTGGGCAGATGTTTATTTTCATATTCTGGACATCCACTAAGAAGGGATTTTGAAAAATTTTAACCCTAAAAGGATGAAATAGGGGTTGAAAGTTTGTATGGATTTTTTTTTAAATCGGCACCGATTTTTATAAAATTTGAAATTCAGACTCTTAAAAATATTTAATTGAACACGTGTTTCATGATTTTTTAGAATTCACCCCCTAAGTGTTCACATAAGGCGTTGAAAGTTTATTTGGAAAAATCTTTAAATCGCCATCGATTTTTATAAAAATCTTAATTCAGACTGTTAAAAATATTTTATTAAACACGTGTTTCGTAGTTTTTTTAGAATTCACCCCTTAGAGTGCAAAAAAGCAGGCGAAGCTGCGCGAGTCCACTAGTTAATTATAAATATTATTTGCAACGTACGTTCCAAGCGAGGCTAAGCTGAGTGGTGAAACTCAACGCCGCACCTTGTCTAAATAGCAGAGCGAAGAAATTAAAAGAATATTATATATATTTCTTTACTCACAACCTACCGTGCTTACAGTTATAGGCTTGTATCCCTGCACTAGGACTGACCGACCGTGAAGACCGATCGAGATAAACCACTAGTTTAACACTAGTATAAAATGTTTTACATAATACCACCATTATTAAGAAAAGAGACCGCATTAATACAGAAATTATCGTGTAAAATCCAATTCGCACCTATTTGACTATTACAATCTTCTTAACAAGGGATTTAAAACAAATCCTTTTAATAAAGTAACTAACCGAGATAAAACAAAAAGTTCTACTCGTTCACTAAATCCCGTTTGTTCTTGCTTTCTAACAAATGACCACCATTTGTCTCGCCTAAGTTAATGTCTATAAAGCTAGCATTTTATTTCATGCTACAGACTTCTAAAAATCATATCAGTCATATAACTAACTTGTGTCATATGACAAGCTGCTTATTATGACTGGTATTTCATTGGTATTTGAAGAGATTTAAAACAGGAAATGGTAAACAGAGATACTAGATTCTCTCTGTCTCTTCTGCTGTGAGTAGGATACAACGTGAAACTACAAGAAAAAAAAATATTCATGTAGAAAGCATGTCAATAAATTCTGGTTCTTTGGTAAAAAGTCGAAGCGCGGCGTTGAGGCGCCGTCACCCAACACGCAATGTCAAATTGAAGGACAAGAGGGACAATAGAGTTTCTTAACACTTGATTCCCTCTGTCTACCCTGCTATACAGGAAAAAAGTAGGTACATTTTTATAAATTACAGTATTTTGTATTACATTCTCATAATACATATACACTTTTAAGGTTTTTTAATTCAATATTATCTTTATTCTTAACTTATGCTTACTTTGACTTTTGCTTAATCAAAAAAAAAACAAAAATATGCTCACCTCTGTATCAGAGTAATTCAATTTCGCTCGTATGTTGTGTTTCGTATATCTGTGATTCGATACATATATCTGGTCGGGTCAAATTGGGTTGTATTGTATAGTAGATATTATGTGTAGGTACTTGTGTACCCTTGTTTACCTTTACACATTATTTAATGAGACACTCTAATGCAAAATGTCTCGATATATTTGTTCAATAGACTCTAAAGTATTATTTGCATACTATAGTAGTAGACAAAGATAACCTCCTCGTTTTCTGCTCGAATTTGAGCTTATGAAGTTAACGTGTTGCGTTTCGGAAGTGAACGCCGCACTAAGTGATACTGAAGCGAAAAAGTGAAGATTAATTTAAATATACCCAGGCGTAGAGTGGGGCCGTCATGACAAGTATCAGCTTAAACTATTTCATCGCATACAACGTAGAGCCATTCAAATCATTAGGGTCCCAATGATCTGTGAAAGGCTTGACACTTTGGCTTTGCGTAGAGTCGTCTCCTCGCTGTGTGTTCTCTACCGCATTTATCATGGGGAGTGTTCTGGAGAGCTGTTTGACCTGTTACGTGCCGCCGAATTTTCTAACAGTATATCACAATCTAAAATATCATCCACACCAAATGGATACGTGGCACTCCACTACTGTGCAGTTTCGTAAAAACTTCCTTCCACGCGCCGTTCCACGGAACTGTGGAATGGCCTACAGCAGCAGTATTTCCAGGTCAATATGACATAGGTACCTTTAAAAAGCGCATTTATCTCCAGCTTAAAGGGCGGCAACGCACCTGTAGCTCCTCTAGTGTTGCACGTGGTGGACCCGAACGCGAATGATCAAGTGACCCGAACGCTCGTTTGCCTTGTCCTTTTCCAGAAAAAAAAACAAAGCGCCTGTCTATAAACGCGACGACTATGTGTTCGATTTTCGTTTAGGAAAATAAATCATTTTCATGTCCTCCTTTTGAAGACAGATCGGCAGACAACGCATTGACAAAACTGAATCTAAAAGTACGAATTTGACAAGTAGGTAGAATAGGAAGTCTAGGGAAACAGTAATATAGGTAGGACGAACGGCAGCCTAGTCGTAGCGCAGGAACACAACGTGTGACTGTAAACGCGACTGGTGGTGGGTTCGATCCCCACTCGAGGAAAAATTTTTTTATAAAAGTTTATATTTCCATTTTTCCGCTCTAGTGTCAATGAAACGAGCAGCGTTGAGTTAGCCACTCAACACGCAATGCCTTCAAAATTCACTAGAAAATGGGGAACGGAATGTCTTAACACTAGGTTCCCTCTGCCTAACCTGCTGTGCGCGAGATACAGCTGATTTATTTCGGAAAAACGTGGTTTTGTTTAGGCATTACCTAGTTATATCTATATACTTTATATGACGGTACAGAAAAAAATAATTATATTATTTTCTGTTTTTACAATATTATTTATTACTTAACACTATAACCAATACCAATAACATATTTGACAGTGTATTCCATTTTCCGCGACGAAGCTTTGTAGGGACTTACAATGTAATTATCATATTTCTCCAAAATGTAATGGAGGCTTTTATTTCATTCCGCAAAAAGACGACGTATTGAAACTCGTATTTGTTTTAAATGAATGGAATTTGTTCTTATTGAGGTTTAATTTTTTTACGGTGTATTGATTTGAGAATAATGTATTCTTTTTAATTAATTATTTTTTAATTAGAAAGTAAAAAAAGAAATAATTTAAAAATAATTGAAAATATAATCAAAAAATATAAAATATAATTCACCGAATGGGCAATCATCGCTGTTGTCGTCGTCATATATTATTACCGCAATGCTCACTACAATAAATATTTTTTTAGCTTTACACTTTATACCACAACGGGGCGCAGAAGGCTGCGGTCCCTGTACACCTCTTTCTCTTTGTGCATGCCCTTCGAGGGGTCCTCATGCTTTTGACGTGACCTTTCTTTGTTTAAGACAAGGCAAACGAGCGTTTTGGTCACCTGATGATAAGTGATCTCTGGCCATAGCTTCTCTTGCCACTCACTCATAAATGAAATGATGGCTCTCTTATCACTTATTCAAAAATAGAAATGGCTTTCATAAAACTAGGTCAGCAGTCGCAGCGCACAGTGATTGTTGACGTTACTATCCCACATAATGACAATCGCGTGAAAGCCAAAAATAAAAATTATCTAAATATTTTGGACTTAGTCCATGAGATTACCATCTTAAGACCAACATCTTAAGAGGTTATCGCTTATCTGTTTGATCAAGAACCGGATGCAGAAAGCAGTTTTACTTGAGACGGCGCGTATTGTGAAGAGGTTCCTCTCTCTGGGAGCCCTAGCCGCCGATGGCTTGGACCCTTGTCCCATCCTCGGAAGAGTGTTTTTATATTTTTAAATGTATGTTTTTTATAACATTTTATATTTAAAAATGTAAAATTTGTTTCTCTTATATTATAAAAATATATACACACACATACAGCAGGGCACGCAGAGGGAACCTACTGTTAAGACACTCCGTTGCCCACTTTCTTCCGAATTCTGGAGGCATTGCGTGTTGAGTGGCAGAACTCAACGCCGTGCTTTGCCTCGACACCAGAGCGAAGGAATGGAAATATAAATTTAAGTAAATATTTCATCTCCTAGTCCTTCATCCCAAAATCATCGTTTTAACAATGACCTACTGTCCCACTGCGCCACGTTGCCGTCATTTTCAACTAATTCGCACTAATTTCACAAGAAATTAAAATATTTAACACGAATGACCATGTAATGATAAGTTTGAAGCATAATTGAAGTTTTAATTTAGGATTAGCGACGCTCGAGTAGTTTTGACGCAAAATTGCACATATTAAACATACAAATATATTAATAGAATATCTGTAATAATTTTGAGTAATCATTTTAAACATTGCTATCATAACGTATATGAAATTTGAATTACATGCAATCATTATGATTTTGATTTCCATCTAGAAAATGCTTATTTAATTCATAACATTGTATAGGTTATAGGAGCTATATAATGTGGGAATCGGACCCGCGCACGAAAAGTTCTCTAGCGTTATCTACCAAAAGGGCAAAAAATCATTTTTGTTGTATGGAGAACCGTAATAAATATTTATTCTATTCTATTTTTTAGTATCTTTAGTTACAGTGGCAATAGAAAAACATCTCTAAAAATGTCAAATGTCTTACTATCACATTTTATGAGATACGGCCTGGTGACAGACGGACAGACAGGCAGACAGTAGAATCATAGTAATATTCTCATTTCACCCTTCGGGTATGTAACTTTTACAATGAAATATGCTAGTATTAACATGAATCAATGATTGAATAGTAAAGAGTAAAAATAATATTTTCCATGTTTTTGGCAATTAACGAACATTTTTAAAATAAAACTCAAATGCTTTTTTAACCAGTCATTTTGTATATTTTACTGCTATCTATATTTAATTTTATTGATGTAATAGTTTAGATAATACTACTAAAATTTAAAAATCGAAAATTTAGACTTTGCGAAAACCTCTTTTCTTTACCATTAAGAGCAATAATGGCGTAGTAATAGGAATTCAATAGTAATTTTTAGATGTTTTCCTATCTCCACACCTCATACATAATGTATGGTAGAAAAAAGGAATTCAACCAATTTAACGACATTGCCTGTTAAGTGGTAAAACTCTACACTTTTTGTAACACCTTCGTTCCTATTACTAGCTAGACCAAGAAAATGTGTTTTTGATTTTTGATAAGATTTTGGATTTTCGCGATTATTATAGGCCAGTCGTGACACAGGGTCACAAAGTATGAGTCTAAGAGCGACTGGTTGTGGATATTTTAATATTTTCGCTCTGGTGTCAAAACAAAGCGCGGCGTTGAGTTCCGCCAATCAACATACCTCCAGAATTCGGGGGAAAGCGGAGAACGGAGTCTTAACACTAGATCTCCTCTTCCTACCCTGCTTTGTTCGGGATACAGCGTGAAGCTGATATATTTGTTTTTCGTTTGTTTATTTTCTAAATAAAACAGTGTCAGTTAGTCCTTTCATTTTTGTCTGTAGCTATGAAGGCTTTATTTCCGACATTTGTACCTACGAGTATGTGTCTCCACATAGTTGAAATTCGATGAAAAAATTCTACTTATAAGTTACTCCGTTTTGTTTTTGCCTATTTTAAGCATAGTAGTATATTCGCATAGTATCAGAGATACACGGCAAGTGGCGAAATCTAAAGCCAAAGCGATGCTAGCCCATACAACTAATTAAATTTTCTGTCTACTGAGTAACCTAAAATATTGTTTTATCAGGTTGTTTAAGATTCGCCAGGATAGGTCACGCCAGGTGTTAGTTATTCCTCCTCCCTTCTCTTCTCTTCTCTTAAGTATTTATATTAAAATTATTAAACTTATATATATTTTTTGTTAGTGGTCAATAACGCTGGAGCTGGCTGGAGGTACATTCTTTTAGCGTCAGCTTATGTTTTCTTATCCTACTTTATGAATTAAACTTTTCAAAGATGTTTATTATGTGGATAACTAAGAAGAATGTAATATATATTTTACGAGGAATAGTAAAAACTTAAGTTTATTTATATATAGGTACTTTATGGCACGTCGAGAAAATTTAAAAAGAAAAAATATGCGTGTTTACTGCTTAATATTATTTTTGACATTTTTGACATTATATGTTACATTAGACATCAAAAAAAACATTAACAACATTAGGGTTAAAATATATAAAACAACTAGTGGGTGCGCGCAGCTTCGCCCGCTTATTTGCACCGTTAGGATTAAATTCTAAAAAAAACACGAAACACGTATTCAATAAAATATTTTTAACAGTCTGAATTAGTTTTTTTATAAAAATCGGTGGCGATTTAAACATTTTTCGATACAAACTTTCAACCCAACTTCATCCGTTTAGGATTAAAATTTTTCAAAATCCCTTCTTAGTGGATGTCCAGATTACAAAAATAAACATCTGTCCAAATTTCACGTATCAGCGGTTACGGCTGTGCGCGCGTCTTACCTCGGTCAGTCAGGTACATGTTCTTTTATATATATAGAAGAAGCCAAGTGAATGGTATTGTGTTGGGTGATGGGATTCAGTGGAATATATATATTTTTTATTTGCTACTGAAAGGGAATCGAACTCACAACTAAGAATGAACAGTCAGACACTTCCCTACTGCCCCACAATCCACGACAGCCTAGTTACGTGCATAGGTATTAAAGTACTGTGGGCTTAATCCTGCTAACATATTTTTCCCGCATTCAGGGCGTTACGTATCGAGTAGTGTACCACCTTCTATCTTACTAAATTGAAAAATTTAAAATACAACCATTCCTTTGAGTGGATATCATGTCACATTAACATATTGTTATAAATTTCAAATAAAAAAAAGAAGCTATGTCATTATAAAAAACAATGTTTCGTGTTTTCCATTTTAAACCATACCAAGGTCATATAAATATCAACATTTGTTATAGCATTTTTGGTGTTTATTTCGTGTGTATTTTAAATAAATGAAAAGGAACATTTCCATTTCTATTCCAGCGATATACACTGAACAAGCATTCAGAGGTTATCCTGCGGAGGATATTGCTTCGCGATTGGCGAACATATAGCGTAAACGAGTGGTATCTACGGCGAAAAAAGTATCTGTTACTTTAAAATAGTATACTTTTTTTAATAAGAAATTTATTGTGTTTTAATGTATTTCTTCAAAAATATCATTAAAAGACATGTAGATTTGTACACAGATATACAAAACTAGCGAGTGTCTGCAGTTTCGTTTGTGATTTCGTGGATCTTACGACCATTAATTTTAAATTTTATTAAAATCCAACTACTATCTACTATCTGGCTAACCCGCTAGGGATAAAGAAAAAACCAAAAAAAAATAGAGAAACTAAACACAAAGTTATAATGTCAGTTAGTACCTATACATTAAAACATTCCAATATTCATAGCCGGTTCACTTCATACATTCTAACCTAAATAGTCAATATAATATCGGGACCCAAGTTTAGAGTGCGTTCGCGAGGGCGTACACGTCCCTCTAAATTGTTCCATTACAATGGAATTCCAAGAAGTAGGCATCGTTGAGTTCCGCCACTGAACACACAATACCTCCAGAATGCGGCGGATAATGGAAAGCGGAGAGTTTTAACACTAGGCTACCTCTGCCTACCCTATAAAATTGTTTAGTAATTTAGTAGTACACGATTGTAGCTTTAGCTATGTATAGTATTTTTTTTATCAAATTCACGCTGTATCCCTCACATAGCAGGGTATATATTATATTATAAATAAATTAAACGAAATTAAATTATAGATAAAATTTTCAGTTACTTTCATTTAACCACGAAGCGAAGCGGCAGCTAAAGGCTAGTTTTTATTATAAATGTCAACATCACAGACTTCTTTTCGCAACCAAAGGCTACGTTTATATATATTTAATTATTATAAAATTATCCAAAAAAAAAAGAATGGGAATAAATTTACTTTCCAAAGCCTTTTGATATAAATAATGCTTCGTTTATTTCTGATGTTTAAGTGCGTAAATGACCGGAAATCTCTATCGTGTATTTTCAAAGAAAGCTAACTCACTAATCGAATTAATTATTTATCAGCTTCTTTTACGTTGTTTATATGTTTATTTGAGTTTCTTATTTATAAAACTAGCGGCCCGCCCACGGCTTCGCCCGCTTAAAATACATGATTATTTAATAAGCAGAATTGATTGACAACTATAATAAAATAAATAAATAAATCAGCTTCACGCTGTATTCCGCACACAGCAGAGTAGGCAGAGGGAACCTAGTGTTAAGACACTCCGTTCCCCACTTTCTGCCGAATTCTGGAGGCATTGCGTGTTGAGTGGCAGAACTCAACGCCGCGCTTAACCTTGACACC
>JAATLQ010027876.1:0-87090 GCA_013421005.1 Heliconius erato x Heliconius himera | reverse complement strand
GTCGCAGGGGTCGGGGACGGGGAGGGGGCTAGCGGGTCGAGTCGGTGCAGCTGCGTGACAGGTATGGGTCGGGTGTGGAGCGGCGGGTCGGCGGCGGGGGCGGGGGCCTGCGCGAAGTCAACGGCGAGTGTGTTAAATACCGAGGCGGGCGTGGTGTATGCGCGGGGGTCGGCGCGAGGGTTGTCACGCAGCAGCTGCGCCAGCACCTGGGGGTTCTGCGCCACTATGTACGTCTGCGGGCCGCTGCCTTCCGTTGCTGTTGACAAGGAAGGATGATTGTATTATCACAAAATATTTCAGGAATATTGATGAATAGTGAGTGGTAGGAATCTCCTAAGAGGAGTTTCCCTCTTCTTGCTATATGCACGTCATGGAATATGCACTTAATATCCTTTTCTAAATCAAATCAGGTTCACGCTGTATCCCACATTCAGCAGGGTAGGCAGACGGAACTAACGTGGTGGAACTCAACGCCGCGCTCTGCCTCGACACCAGAGCAGAGAAACGAAAATATAAATGTAAGTATTTATTACTTTATTTCCTTGCGCAGGGATCGAACCCACAACCAGTCGATTTTGCAGTCACACTTTGTGCCGCTGCGCCACGACCGGCCTCGATACTTTGTACTATTACTTTTACAATATTAAATACATTGTTGAGTGCCGCCACTTAACGGTAGAAAATATTTAATAGTAAAAAAATACTAAAGTAAAATCTGCGCAGCCTCCTACAGGTAACTTCTGGGCGGCCACAACTCGTCGCCCGTACTATGTTTACCGACAGTTACCTCCAGTCAGGTTGGTAGCAGGTCTCGAGGGTTTGGGCGGGGGCTCGTCCCCCCACGACGCGGCCGCCACTCGCCTGTTCTCGCGACGCATCGTGTCCCACGCCGTGTTGTGCTCTTCTTGTAGTATCTCACTGGAGGTGGATAAAAATAAAATATTACTTATTTAGAAATATTATATTGTATTATGTATATGTATTTGTCCTTTGTGTATGTGTATTTGTCATAACGAGTTTCGCATCCCTCTCCTGTACACATTTATTTTTATTTAAGAATTGTGAATTAGAATTAGGCTGAAAAACAGCGCTGTAGAACACGTCTTACAGCATTCGCTGAGCCTCACTCCTTTTACCGTTTTGTTTTTTTTTTCTTACTTTTTTTTAAATTTTTGTATTTGTTTTATTTTACTTTTATTATTTTTTAGCTTATTATTTTAATTGTATTACTAATACAGTCATAAAACGGTAATAAACTTTTTTTGAATTTGAATTTGAATTATTTAAGGAATAATGAAATATATTCAATTAATCATTTAGCTAATAATAAATTTAGCAAAATATTGATCAATTTCGTCATATTGTGTACACGACAAAAGCTCTCTGCATAATAATTCAATACTCACAACAAAGTCTCTTTCAGCTGATGGGCAGTCAGTCTGTGAGAAGGTTCGTACGCCCAACACCGCGACATCACGGAGTATAGCCGCGGAGGACACCGCGGGGGGAGGGCTAGTCTTTCACCGTTTTCCAGTTTACCTATCACATCATTGTTCTTCACCCCACTAAATGGCTTCACCCCTAGCATTAGGATTTCCCACATACATACACCTGAAAGATAAAAAATATTAAATTAAAATTTAGCGCCAAATTCTGGAGGCGTTGCGTGTTGTGTGGCGGAACTCAATGCTGCGTTACCAGGGCGATGAAATGAAATGATGAATATTTCATATTCAATATTTCATTACCTCAAGTGGGAAGCGAACCCACAACCTGTCGCGTTTACAGTCGCACGCCTCTGCGCCACGATTGACGTAAATAAATTCATATCAAAATCAATGATTGTATAATTTAACAATTGACAGTACGGCCGACGAGTTGTGGCCGCCCTAAAGTAGCTGTAGATGTCTGCGCAGATTTCATTTCATCTTTCTTACTTTCAAATATAGAAAATAGTGAACAATGTGCCAAGTGAACAATGTGCCAAAAGTTCAGAGATTTTAACATTAGGCCATCCGTCGACCTTATTATTACTACTGCATTAATAATGAAAAAGTGCTTGTATCTCTATAAAAAATAGTGACACATCACTAAATTTAACACTAACCAAACATCCAAACATCAGAAGCTGAAGTAAATCTCCGAAAATTTATAGACTCGGGCGCCATCCATTTGATGGGTAGTTTACCTCGCGACGCTTTGTAATACGATTTGTCTTCCACCATCTTTGAAAGACCGAAATCTGCTAGCTGTAGACAAAAGATATAAAATATTTTACTCAGTCAGGCAAAGTAAACCAATTATAAATATTTCGATACGCAACCACAAACAACCAAGCAACAAAAAATAATACTGGATTTATTACACCCCCCTCTAATTTTTCGATAGACAGAATTGAAGAAAACAGAGAGTCTTGACACTAGGTTCTTTCCCTTTATGCGATTTATCAGAAATCTTAACCGAATATTTACTAAAATTTTCCATACCTTAACACAAGTAGGTGTTGACACTAGTACATTTCTCGCGGCTATGTCTCTATGTACGAATTTCTTGCTTTCGAGGTAGCTGAGAGCAGTCGACAGCTGATATATGTACAGTACTAATGTACATGTTTCTAATCTGTGGAGAAAATATAATGTATATTTGAAATTTGATTTAAAAAAAATAGGGAACTGATTTGTTTGACTATTGAAAAAGTCTTTGTGACCTTCCTATATTCATCATTAACTTTGGAACTTTTAATATGTTGCTAAAGCAGTAAAAAAAAGCTTATTCTATGTTCAAATTTGAATAAATTTCAAAATTCAAACATAATAGATTGACTTATATTATCGAATCTTATATTATTATCCCTACCCTCTATCTTATCTTTATTATTAATGTAATATTAAACACTTAAGCATCCTTTACTATACCTTAAAACGTTTAGCTATAAAAACGCTCTCATTTCGCCAAGGCTAGCTAGTTTTATAACAAATTATATAATAGGAACAATATTACAGTTCTTTAAACATGGGAAAATTTTGTTTAATTATTTTTCTATTTTATATGACAGTTTTTTGTTTCTCAATACTTTTTCATACACGTAATGTATGAAAAACATAACAAGATCAAACCTACCTATGAGCATTTTGCTGTAAGTACGCTCTCATCTCGCCGAGGGTAGCGAGTTCCATTACAATCCATATTGGGGGCGTGCTGCACACGCCTACTAATCCAATTATGTGTGGATGTGAGAATTGCTGCATTATGTCTGTAAAGAAAGTTTTATTTTTTGAAAGATAAAGAGACGTTTACTTTATTAGGTATCTATACGGTGCGTATAGATACCTGCCCTGTAATATGTAGTGATCAGACACTTTACCAATTTGTCAGTTAGCTTTTGGAATTGTTTATGGGGTGATGAAATCTTATATGCGTACATGAAGACTAGAAAACTTTTTTTTATTTTCAAATATGAACATTTCCCAAACTGGTGACCCAATGCATAAGAATTTATAATATGTATTACCCAATGACTTCTTTAAAAGAAAATTGATTTCCATACTCGTATATAAGAGTAACAAAGTACATGTCACTTACACATGACAGGAATTCTTATTCTAGCGCGATAGATGTGAGTCCGATCACCATTTGAAAGATTGAATTACTTTCTTTTCATCACTCTGATAACATAAATCTTGGCGTTGAGTCTCGATACTCAAAAAATGTCTTATATTTTGAGGAAATTGGAGAAGGAAGTGTTTTGATGATTTTGAAAAATACTCACAAGCCTCTTCCAGAAACTTCTCGGCCGTATCTAAGTCCGCATCAAGCTTGCATGTTTTAACCGCCACCGGCAAAACGCAGTCGCCACCTTGTTTCCTCGTTATTGCTAACTGACGACGTAATGATGGATGATTGGATGATGACACACGACAAGTACCTGGTGGAATCATTTATTTATATTAAATAAAATTTCAACCCGATGTTACAAGCATTATCGAAATAAAGAATAGGTCAAATATGTAATTAATAGGGAAAAACAAGGAACTAATTATTTTTGTTTATTTTCATTTCTTTTATTGACACAACATCAAGTGATCTTAAGTATACGACTGTGTCTATTTAAGATACATTGTGCGTTACAATACTGTCAACGTGTCGTGGCCACCATAAAGATAGCTGTAGATTGCTGCGCAGTTTGTTGCCGAGTGAGCAATGAGCAAAGGTTCAGAGAGCCTAACTTCAAGGTGGCCACGACTCATTGATCTTACTGTAAGTCGCGAAATCCACTTAGTTTTATTAGGTCGGAAAAATAAAAATGATTATAAATATAAACAAAACCCTTGAATGACAACAGTATGTAATAAAGTAAATTTAAAACAATAATACCTTTATGCACATCACCAAACTGTCCCTCTCCAATGATACCGGTTAGCTCTATTTGATTACGAACCAATTCGTAATCACGAACTGAAATAGAAAAAAAATGATGAAAAGCAAGCAAAGCGTTGCGTTAAGCTCCGCCGATCAATACGCAATGCTTTGAAAATTCGGCGGAAAGTAGAGAATGAAGTATCTTAACACTAAGTTCCCTCTGCCTACCCTGGAATGCGGGATACAACGAGAAACTGTAAAAAAACATTAGCAAAAAGTTGGCATATAAACTACAGAATGTCACTTAAGATTTAAAAAATATTTACTTATATCCATTTTTATAATGAAACTAACCAGCCGGAGTAGAATAATCAGCATCATCGTCAACAATCTCCGCGTAGTCCTCGGACAGCAGTGTAGCGGTCTGCTCCCACGAACTGGTCTTGCCTTCTGATGAACTGCTGCTCATCTCCGCTGAATTGTCAAAATTATTGTTTTTTATTTTTTGGTTTGTTTTTGTAGATATCAAATGTTGTGAGACATTCGGTCTAGATTGACAGAACATGTTTATTTTTTTAGTATCAATAATAAAATTACAGTTTCCTTTTTTTTGTACAACTAATGCAGTCAAATATTTATGTGTTATAAATTAAGATTATATTAATTTTATTTTGTTATTTGGAAAACAAAAGATAAGAAATACAGCCATTACACGTTAAGTACTTAACGTGTAATATCAATATTTATAAAACAAATATTTTTTACATTTTTAAAATAAAACTTACTTTTGCACTGACAGTTCAGTTGTTTCCACACAGTTGCTTGAAAGGAAATTAAAAAACATCAACATAAGTATAACTTCAGTAACATATTGTTTCTAAGAAACAAAAACCATTGAACGGTCTGAGATGAAACTTTACAGTAATATTGCTTATATATCATAGAATAGCACATAGGCTACAATTTATGTAAAGTGTTGTATAGTTTGGCTATAATATTACAATCTCTGTAAAGCGGGCGAAGGCGCGTTTTGGTCTCCAATGGACAAAAAAATCTCGATTACTTACTTGTTCTATTCCACAGCGAGGTTTGAGAGTCAGTAACGAGCCTACAGTACCCATCTACTAGATCCGCTAAACTTTCTGCAGCCTGAAATCGACATAATAATATGTAAACAATTATTTTTATTATATAAAGCAACAGGCCGGTCGTGGCGCAGCGGCACGAGATGTGACTGCAAAACCGACCGGTTGTGGGTTCGATCCCCACTCGAGGAGATGAAATATTTACTTAAATTTATATTTCCATTTCTTCGCTCTGGTGTTGAATTCTGCCACTCAACACGCAATGCCTCCAGAATCCGGCAGAAAGTGGGGAACGGAGTGTCTTAACACTAGGTTCCCTCTGCCTACCCTGCTGTGTACAGCGTGAAGCTAATTTAAGGCAACAGATATTGAGGTCAGTCGTAGCGCAGAGGCATAAAGTTTGACTGTAAACATAACTGGTTGTGAGTTCGATTCCCCACTAAAGGAAATGAAATATTTATTTAAAATGTATATTTTCATTTCATCGCACTTGTGTCAAGGCAAAACGCGGCGTTGAGTTCCGCAATTCAACACGCAATACCTCTAGAATATTCGGCGAAAAGTGGGGAACGAAGTAAGTCTTTTAACACTAGGGTCTCTCTGCAACATTTTTTAAAAATAAAGTAATAGTTTATATACTCATAAATATAAGATACTAGTTAACATCGTAACGTAGTGAGACAGTGCGACAAACGCGATGAATATGAGTTTGATTTACATTAGAGGGTATAGTTCTTTTTTTTATCCTTAGCTGGGTATCCCCAGAGAAGGCTTCAAACGCTACGCTATATTATATGTAAATAATATAATCTATCTATCTAAGTTATATATCGGCTCTGGTAATCAAAATGCGGCGTTAAGTTCCACTACTAATCACAAAAGAGACCTCAACACTGCTGCAAGTGATCGTCAGCGTCTCCGCCGCACCCTTCACTCTGAGCTGTAGCGCCGCTTTGCCGCAAGAACCCGTCTGAAATACAACAAAAGTAATAATCAACACCAAAGAACACACCAGTTTTCTTTATATATTTTTTTATCTATTTGATGCATAAAACAGGGCATCCTAGGTATATGATAAATATTAGAATGGATGTATGTTTATTTCTCGTTTACACAATAACTACTAGACGAATTTAAATGAAAATTAACAGTAATATAGCTTATAAATAAAACAATAAAATACAAGCATTTTAACTAATAATTATAATTTATACGCTACTAAAAATAAAATATAGTTTTCGTAACCTACACAATAGACCTACTAAGAACATAATTATAATCATAATTTTAATTACCTGTGTTTGTGATTGCTGTGTACAGTTAGACTTTAAAGTCTGTACCGCCACAATGTCGCTGAAGGACGCTATTTTGGTATATGTGGGGGGTTCCCCTGCTTTGTGTGACACGTATGATATATCTGTAAAGAATGTTTAATAAATAAATAAAAATAAATCAGCTTCATGCTGTATCCCGCATGCAGAAGTAGGCAGAGGGAATCTAGAGTTAAGATACTCTGTTCCTCACTTTCCGCCGAATTTTTCAAGGCATTACGTATTGTGCTCCTGGGCCACCACGGCCTCTAATAAATAAATAAATTTCACTAAACTATATATTGCAATCATGATAGTTGTGGGTGCGATTCCTATTCGTGGGAACGAATTGCTTTCATTTCCTCGCTTTGTTAAGAAGGAAAATTCGACATTGAGTTTGGCAACTTAACAAGTAATGTCTCAAAAATGTATGTGTTGCGTGGAGCACGGAGTGTCGTAGCACTAAGTTCCATCTGCATACCATGCAATGCTGATTTAAGAGTGAAGCTAAACTAAATCTTACCAATATCCGGCCCAATAGCCAACTCCACGGGTATCGCCCAGCCCGTGCCGAGCGCGCCCGTAAACGTCTCGCGGTCGTAGCCGTAGTGCGTGTGCATCGTCTCCAGGTACTTGAGCATGCAGTCTGTGTCACTCAGATTTGCTACCTGCTGATGAATATATAATACAAATATAGTAATTTAATAGAGTTTAACAAAGTATTTGATAATACAATGTAGTTTTACTCTTACAATTACAGGCATTTTTATTAAGTATATAATTAAACATATGTTACGAAAAAGAGATCTCTTTCAGAAACAAAATGAGAAAATAATTAATGCTCATAAGCACATTGTAGTACATATTGCTAAACATACGCGCGTGTACGCTATAAATTCCCAGCTACAGGTTTGGTGGTATTGAAGTACAGCGTAAGTATAAAGATTATGTGCTTTATTAACAAAACAAATAAGCTTTTTGTAAATTTACATTTGTTATTTTCAAGTCCCAATTTTCAATTACTTTAACAAGCCAAAACCATTTATTAAAAGATACTTACTTTTTAATTTTAATTATGACAATTTTAATTAACTTTAAAAATGAAAGCGGGACCTAACAGATCACCCACTTAACATTTCTAAAATTTAAATAAAGTCATATAGTAAAAATTAAGGAAACAAATAAAAAAATACCTTTTTATACTGTTGCTGTATGGCTTTCTTTAGTACTTTGGGTTTGATAGCGTCGAGGACTGACTTTGGCAGGAACTTGTGCAGACCGAACTCCTTTTCTAGATATTCTATACTGGACTTCTTGTCGAGTGGTACGTGCATGTCTTTGCAGAAATATCTATAGGAAAGCAAATGTGTGCCAAACATTTAAATATATCCTTATATTAGTGTCACTTATTTGATATTTATACTTATTTGATATATAGACCAGTCTCAGTATAGACTGGTTGTGGGTTCAATCCCCACTCGAGGAGATGAAACATTTCTTAAATTTATATTTCAATTTTCGATCTGGTGTCAAGGCTAAGCGCGGCGTTGAATTCAGCTACTCAACACGCATTGCCTCTAGAATTCGGCAGAAAGTGGGAAACGGAGTGTCTTAACACTAGGTTCCCTCTGCCTATCCTGCTGTGTGCAGGATACAGCGTGACGCTGATTTTGCTTTTTTTTTATATTATCTTGTGTCTATATTAATGTTTTTTTAGCTTCATGTTGTATCTCGCATATAAAAGGATAGGCAGAGGGAACTTAGAGCCTTTTTCTGTTAAAAAAAAAAGAACAAAAACATGGAGTTTTTAATTATTTTATTATTCTTCAAGTAATGTTTAATACTCACTTCATTTCTAAGCAACATATTTGTATAGCCAAGTCCTGATCCACCATTGGGTGATTAGCATTAAGGTAGTCGTGTCGAACCTGAAATTATTAAATATATATATATAGTTTATGTTAATAAATTTTATAGTAAAAAGTAGTTTTTTCTCATTTATCTATCACCAGTTCAGTATAATTTTCTTTCGCTCTGCTTGTAGCATCCAGCGGTGGGCGAAGAGAACCTAGTGTCGAGACACTCCGCTCTACATTTGCCGCTTAAAATAGAGACATTGCGTGTTTGGCGGTAAACTCTTTATCGCGTTTTGTTACCAAACTAAGAAGAGCGGGGAAACGAAAATCGATTATTTCCCAGAGTGAGGTCGACTAAAAATAATTAGACGCTATCACACTCTCCCGCCCCAGCTGGTCACTTAAATCATATTATTATTAAAAATATTTTTAAAATATAATAAATATTGCAATTTCCATTTACGTCATCTCTATCTGAGACCTTGTCATGACCAGGCATTGGAGTTAGTCAACCATTCAATATACTTTTCTCAATAAACGTGAATATAATCGTATTGAAATTTTTACATTTGTTTTCTTAATTTCCTTAAAAAAAGAAATTACACATTTACATCACAAATATTTGCAGGCAACCCAAAGTAAAAAATAGAGTATGCACTATGAGTTTCATTTTTTATTCTTTCATAAACCTATTTATAAATAAACAAATGATTATTTACGTCATCATTACAGCCATACAATTAAACATCATTTTTATACCCTATCAACAGATAAAACTAGAACCCACTAACCTGATCATAATAATAATGGAAGGTGACACGGTCAGAGTCGCACAAGTCGCGCAGGTTGGCGGGCAGGTAGCGCACGCGCAGCTCCAGCCGCCACTCGGAGGCTGGCCACTTCGTTATCAGCTCTGACACCGGTGTATCTTGGTGGATCCATCGTATCTGATGATTAAAGCGACGTATAATAGGGGAAGGTCACATAAAAAGCATGAGGACCTCGCGGAGGGCATGTATGTACGTTAATGAGTGGACGAGACGAAAGAGGTATGCACATACGGTAGAGTTTATCGCTCCGTTCTCTCTCGCTATTCTGCTTAAAAAACTGAAGTTAAAAGAATTAAGATGCCTATGTAATTTATTGTAAAGTTCAATAAAATATATTTTAATGATTCTATCAATATAAAAACAACATTAAGCGGTAGCGTAGTTAGTATTTCACATGTATGACAATTCACGCTGTATCCCGCACTCAGCAGGGTAGGCGAAGGGAAGCTAGTGTTAAGACACACCACTCCTCACTCTTAATCAAGAAATAAGATTTTTGTGATGCAATTAAGACGTGAATGATTGTATCGTACTATATAGTTCACTTAAAACTCAATATAACAATTAAGGAAATGTTAAATACATTTTATTTCCCTGAAACTTCTGCTTACCTTTCCAGTAGTAAGCCTTCTCGCCCTCAGCGCGTAGCACGACGCGTACACCCGTTCCCCTGCCGCTAGCCTCACGGCGAGACATCGCAGCACAGAACGCACGTCCTCGTCCGCTGACGCCCTCACCACGTTGAAACCGCCGTTTGGCAGGTGGATCTTCAACGTGGAAGGGTCTGTTGACGCCCCTGGAATAATAGTGAGGGGAAATATAAGTTATAAATCATAACTTTTGAATATCCAAATTTCCTAGCAATATTCCTACTTATATCATAAATGTGAAAGTTTGTGATGTTTGTTCCACTTTCACGCAAAAACTACTAAACGGATTTAGATTGAACTATACATAATAAATTTAAGAGGGCAAAACTATGGGCAGGTCGCTAGTATTTTATATATTTGAGAGTCTGCTTATGTAACCGAAAAATATAATAGATTTATTTAACGGCGGTATATTGAATACCGTTTAAAGATTTAAAGGCGAAACTTTTAATGTAACAAAAACACATTATTTTTATAAGACATAATATGAATTTTTATTACTGCTTAATTAGCTTATTAAAAATAGATACAATTATTTTGTTCATAACTTCTATTGAGTGATGTTCCACTAAAAGATAAGAAAAAGAAACCACGGACATAGGAACATCAAATGTGCTTGGTCATAGCTACTGTCATATGGCCGCAGTACGTGTACCATGCATATGCAATTTGCAACAGAGAATTTCCTCTTTATTAGTGACTCATACATATTAAAATATATTATAATAATTGCAATCACCAGGTTATGTCAGAAGTAATTAATGCTTTATAATATTGTAATTATAGAAATGCAGTATTCAGTTTATAATTTAGTAATTCTAAGTAATTAAATAGCTCCAACAAGGGAAAACGGAATAACCAAACAGATATTAAATATCACAAAACATTTTGTAACCTATACATTTCAATAACAAATTATTAATAATAGGTTATTAAATAAATAAATAAAATTTAGCTTGCCGCTCTATCTCTCATTCTAAGTCCATTCTGCCCTATCCGCTTGATTTCAAGAATGGCGGACTCAAACGCATCTTTTTTTATTAGATTGAAACCACAACCCTCACGATTGCAGTCATAACCCGGCCTACTCCGACGCGACGGTTTCAATATATAAGTAAATTAAGTAAAAATACAAGTCTTTTTTGATGATAAACGTGTAGGATATATATTCGTATGTGGTTTAATTGTTAATTATTACAAATGTCTCTGAGATGAACGTGAATATAATTTTTATACAATTTTCGTATTATCAAGATTATTTTGAAAATAAAAAAATATTTGTTAAAACAAAAACCCCGACTGCATCAAACTAAATAGTAAATAAACAAGCCCAATAGTTTATTAGGATTAGCAGTCGGGACCTCTTTAAATTATGCGACGTTCCTGGTAAAGATTTTATTGATTGAAGAATTACTTATAGATCCCGACTGTTAATCCTAATAAACTATTGGGCTTGTTTATTTACTATTTAGTTTGATGCAGTCGGGGTTTTTGTTTTTACAAATATTTTTTTATTTTTCATTTTTTTGTTAGAATTTATTATGGTAATGATAATTATGATATACCTTTTTGAAGTCCTGAAATTGAGCTCTTGAATTTGATACCGATATTGTAGTATTCGAAACGAAATTTTTATTTTTCACTAAGTCCAATGGCGTACCACAGCCGCCATGATTGTTTTTTATTAACGTCACCTATCTAAGAACACTTGGGCTGCTAATACAAATTTAACGATACCTCAAATATGTAAATCCGTTTAGCGGTTCTGGAGATACGAGGTAATAAAGAATATTACATACATACAAGATACGCGCGAAAAACATAACCCTTCCTTAGCAGTCGGGAAAAAGAAAAAATGTATTGATTATGTTTATCTACAGTTTTTTATTAACTTGCAGACAACACAAACAATCAACGGAAGAACAAAGAAAAAGTACATATAAAAAAAAATAAAAAAAAAACTATTATTAGTATCTATTCAAACTATCATTTACATCAATATAATTCTAAAACGAATCCCATGTACCGTACAACTCACGCGCGATAAAGCCGGTGTTTGTGTAATAGAGCACATTTGATCGCATACAAATCTTATTAGACCTAAGTAGAGTAGGGCGTTATATAAATATATATATGTACGCATATATGGTATGGTGAAAAGCTAATCCTCGATTACCCTATATTATAGAAATGAAGCCGTAGAGTTACCAATTAACAACATGTCATTGAATTTAATTACCCTGGTGTAAAGTTTTTGTAATATGTGAGACTAAATTTTGTCTGCGGCTTCGCCTGCGTTATAAATATAAATAAGGAACAGTTCAAATTTAAAGTATCTCTGGTACAGACTACAGTGAGTTACATCCAAAAAAATGAGCGTGATGTATTCAACAAAAACTATTTTTCAATTCAAAGTAATAGTTCCTCAGATTAGTGTTCAACCAAACCGTACAAGTTTTATAATATAAGTATAGAAGTACAGATATAAAGTTGTATATATTGGCAATGTCTTTTGGTCAATTGATCTTATATTGGCAGTCACTAGAAATTATATTTTCGCAAACATAATATGCTTAACATGTTTATTTTTCCACAATTTTCACTATAATTTTTGCCATCGCTGCGTCTGAGTTCTGACGCTTGTGGATGCGATCCGCATTCGAGGCAGTGATTATATTATTTATTTTCATTTCCTCGCCCCGTTTAGAAGAAAAACAAACAATGTTTCGAAAATTCTGCGAAAATTGGGCAACAGAGAGCCTTAACACTAGGTTCCCTCTGACTTCCCTGCTAAAAATAACTCAAACACGCTCAAAAATAACTAAAAAATCGATTATTAACTTAACTATAATTTATATGCGAGGTTACATCTTCATAACAATTTGCATACCAAGCAACAAGGAATTCAGTCGACAAAAAAAACCAATTACGATTCAACACCCACCGCCGTTAATCCGGAGAACAATTGAGTTAGCATTATTTATTTTAATGTTATTTTTCACCTGCGAGTAGAACGTCGCTCATGGAATTACAATAAATGTTTAATGTTCGGTTTTCTTTATTCTAGTTCTAGCATTTTATTTTTTATTGATTACAAGAATGTTTTTTTTATTTTATTCTATAGAAGACTAAGTAAATGCGCGTTGGTTTTTTTTATAAATGATTTGAATATAAAATGTCGATTTAGATTAAAGTTGATTAAAATGCTATAAAATGTATAATTTAATTAAATTAATCAGATTTGTTGTTAAGTAATTTAAGCATAACCGAATTAAATTAAATAATTCGCAAGCAAAACCTTTTAAGAAATTACTGAGTTAGTTAATAGTAAATCTTTACTATTCAAATAAAATATAAATATTGCCCATAGGGTGGAAGGAAGCTAACGCCGCAATTTATCACACCTGTCCACAGAAAATTATTTAGTTCAAATATAATATTTTTCAAACTCTACTCTAGACACAAGATTAATATCAAAACGTTGAATAAAATATGATCTTGAAGCATTTTATTCAGCTTCACACTGTATCCCGCACATATAGCAGTTGTAGGAAAAGGGAACCTAGTGTTAAATACCGATCCCATTAAGACACTTCTGTTTCCCACTTTCCGCTGAATCTGGAAGCATTTCGCGTTATTTGGCCTCGTTACCAGAGCGAAGAAATGAAAATATGAAATATTTTATTTCAATAAAACTTTTGACAAATCTAATACGTAGGTACCTACTCATTCCAGATTACATTAACAAATCACAAACACCTGCCAATCTTAGTTACCCTCACACGTGAAGCTGTTTCTCCTTCGCCGCAAAGTTTTATTGCATCAACATAATCAGTATCTGGAAGCGACCGTGCAAGTGCTTTAGATGCAAATAGTGTAGCTCATTGAATAATAAAGTTCACTGGAACTCGGCTAAGTAGCGCACGGAGTTTCTAGTGACAACACTAAATTACTGGAAAATTGACTTTTCTTGACTTTTCCGCGAGGAAACTGCGTCTTTAATGGTTTTATGAATGCAAAAAATCCGTGGAAGTGTGCATGAAGCATGGTTTCCCGTTAAATCGCAAAATGTTTATATAAAGACATTGATTGACTGACACATAAATATTTATAATGTGGCGCAGGGGCACAAAGTGTGATTGTAAACACGACTTGTTTTGGAACACTTGAGGAAACGAAATATTTATAAAAAAAAAATCATTTCCTCGATTTCTTCTCTCTAGTGTCGAGACAAAGTGCGGCATTGAGTTCCGCCACTCAACATGCCTCCGAATTCGGCGGAAAATGGGCAACGATAAGTCTTAACAATAGGTTCCCTCTGCTTACCCTGCTGTGCGAGATACAGCGCGAAGCTGATTAAATTACAAAAAAAAATACACAAGCTTCCGTCCGCATGCAATCCACAATTTCCATTAGAAACTAACGATAAAATATATTTTTTCATTTGTTTTTCACAGCGTGACAATGCGGGCGGACGGAGGCGTCACCACCGGACCGGATGGGCCATAAATTACCGTTATCTGTCCCCCCAACGGCCCCCGTGCCTAACCCATTATACGACCCGTCAGAATTATTCATGGATGCCCTTTGACTAGACAGACAGATTACATAAACAGATCTATAAATGTGATGAAGACATTGCGTGTATTCGAAACGTGTGATTGATATACATACGTTAGTTTCAGCTTATTTTCTTTATATTTTGTTCCTTTGATGCGGTTTTTAACATTTTTTTTAAAGCTTCGCGCCGTATCCGTTTATAGGAGGGTAGGCTGAGGGAACCCAGTGTTAAGAAACTCCATTATCCACTTTTTGCCAAATTTTTGAGACATTGTGGGCAGCGAGGTGAAACTGAGTCGCAGTTTGCCTTATTATTGTTGTCCAGAGCGAGCAAATGAAAATAACATATAACTCCGAGTGGGAATGGAACCCACGATAATCGCGTTTTTGTTAGATATATAATTATTCTCAGAGTATTTAAATATACAATGTCACGGTGTATCCCGCACATAGCATTAAGACACTCCGTTCCCCACACAAAGCCCAATATATCCTGTTGAATTGCGGAACTAAAAACTAGCGCGATACACTGGAAAAAAAAATTATTGAGTGGGAATCGAACCTGTAACAGTCACTCGTGGCGTTTTACAGTAAGCCCCTTAAGCTTATTATTAGAATAATTTAAGCAGTATTGCTTAACACTTCCGAATTTACTTATTTCTATATTAATAACATTAAAAAAAACTAAAAAGTAAATACAAATAAAGAAATAATAGCAAGACAAAAAAAGGCACTCGTTAGTGACCACGTGGCGGTACCGACTTACCGATATCGGTCGGAAGCGGTGACATCAGCGCGCCTTTGACAACGACGTCTTTAAGCGGGTATTCTTTTTTTTTTTATTAGCCACAAATGGAGCTTAAAAGCTAAAATCGTCGATGCTGAGTCAAAGTAAAATTGGTCTGGATATAATTTTCACTTGTTTTATAATCCTTTTTAATGTTGGCTCTTTGTGATATAAGGGATGGTTTGACTATTTTATATATATGTGATATAGGGCTAATACTAATATTAAAGAATTTCTTAAGAATTTTTTTTATCAGCTTCACGCTGTATCACGCATGTAGGGCATATATATCATGCATATAGGGCGAAAGCCTAGTATGAAAACATTCCGCTACCCACCTTCTGCCGAATTCTGGAGGCATTGCATGTTGAGTTAACAGAATTCAACGCCGCGCTTTGAGATAATATCAGAGGAAGGAAATTGAAATATTAAATATTCCATTTCCTAAGTAGAAATCGAACCTACAACTTTGCATGGCGTGTTTACAGTCACACGCTTGTGCAATTTTGTTTTTCATTTATGGTAAAATAAAAAAATACTTGCGTTTTAGTTGCTTACCTAAACAAAACTCGTATTGTCATCCCCGGACAACATGTTTATTTATTACTTTTATATCTCCTTTACAAAAACAATATAGAAATACGTTATGTTTTAGTTCAACCATCGCAAAGACATGCAAATGTACGTAGTTTTACCAATATATTGTATGTTTTGGAGAATGTAATATTTTAATAATTCAAATTATTTAATTAAATTAATTTTTATAATAGAGAAATAAAGGCTATTTTTACTTTATTTATATATTTGTAGGTTTACTCGGAAGAAACGTTATGAGAAAATAGAATAAAACAAATAGTCGGACTTGAAATAAAGGCAACCTATTTTTCACTAAAAACGTAGGCTTAGTATGTAAAAGAAACATTTTAAAGTAAAAAAACTTAGCATACTTTGAATTTGAATTAGTATTTTGTTTGTCAAAGCGTGTAGTTTACTCGACAATGTTTATTTTTTTTTGTTCTGCAGCCTTGGCCTGCACGTTTGTTATTTTTATTTTTGTTGACATTCTACAATGTAACTTACTCGTATGTTTAACATAATGATACCACTGTAATAACCTAAAATAGATCTTTATCTTCTTATCATAAAAACAGAGAAAAAAACTTTTCACTATCCGCTCGTACTGACTCAGCGCCGGTATCATCTTAAGACATAAATGTAAGAAATCAAAATACAAAAATGGCTCAAATCATATAATAAAATATAATATATCAGTTGTATTAATTGAGGCCAGTCATGGCGCAGGGGCACAAAGTGTGACTGAAATTCGACTGGTTGTGGGTTCGATCGCCACTCGAGGAAATGAAATAATTATTTACATTTATATTTTCATTTCTTCGCTCTGGTATCGAGGCAAAGGCCTCGACACCGAATAGAGCGTGAGAGCGCGGCGTTGAATACCGCCACTTAACACACAATGCCCAGAACTCAGCGAAAAATGGAAACGGAGTGTCTTAACACTGGGTTCCTTCTGTCTACCCTGCTGTGTGCGGCATACAATGTGAAGCTGTTATGTTTTTTCTCGTTATTGTAATACAAGCATATTAAAAAAAACGCATCCTGTTTTAGCGGATATTCCTAAAAGGCGTGAAGACACTTATCTACGATTAAAAGTTCCGGTATCTATAATGAACAATTGTTTTTGACGCGTGGGGATCGGAAATGTCAAATATAAAAAAGGATGGCACAGTGCGAATGTTAATTGTTATCTCGCCTTAGATAATAGATTAATTGTGGTGATTTTAACAATATAAAAACTTAATTTTACAACACGTGTTTTAGAATATTAAGCAAATTATATATGCTAGTATCAACGACAATATAATGTTATGTAGTCGTTTGATTGCGTCACCTAATATCAAATATATAAGATTACCCAAAAAGCGGAAATAAAGACAAATAGCGGAAATAGGAAACATAAAAAAATAAAAACATATCTATACAAAAATGCACTAACCATGTGCAGGCGCAGGGGTGGCGTGTCGCTTGGGCGAGCCGCCCTGCGGGGCGGGCTGCATCGCGCGCGCTAGCGGCCCCTCGCCGCACCGCCCGCCGCCCTCCGGCTCATGGCTGCAAATAAATAAATAAGTTAGTCAAATTTGTGACTAAAATGTTACATAAATTTATTTTATTTCTAATTTAGGATCATAATAAATAAAGTTGATATAAATATAAAAACGTCATATTTAAAACCATTTGCGGGTACCTATATGTATAAAAGCTTTAATAAATGTGTTATATTTGCGTTGGATGCAATCTACACAACTACAATAAAAATAATAAGTGCATCAAAATAATCGTTTTCAATTTTCACCCTCACAGTTAGATCGTCCATTCCGCTGTCAACATAGATATATGTTAACGATTTTCCAAAACCATAAACTCAGTTGCACACACCGGCGTCTCACTTGGCCAGTACATGGGACCTCGTTTTAATTATCCACAGGCCAGTGGTTGAAATGCAAGGTACAAAGGCGTGTTAGGGGAGTTTCCCTCCGTCTGACTGACCAGGCGTTCTAGGTTTCAAGGATCTTTCCGGTATTTGTATTTATCCGTAAATAGAGCTTACATTCCTATACACGATGTTATATTGTTGTATAGATTAAGGGATAGAATTATATAAATAATAAACCAAACTGAAGTTTACAAAGTGAAATCATAAAATTTCAATTAAAAAGATTATTATATTATATTACTAATATTAATTAAACAAGCCGCGCTTCGCTTCGTTAACAGAGCGAGAAAATAAAAATATTAAATACATATTTCAATCCATTGTCTGTATTGTCTTGTCATTTTTTATCGGCTTCACGCTGTATCCCGCACACAGCATGGTAGAGGGAACCTAGTGTTAAGACACTCCGTTCCCCACTTTCTGCCAAATTCTGGAGGCATTGCATGTTGAGTGGCAGAACTCAACGCCGCGCTTTGCCTCGAGATCAGAGCGAAGAAATGGCAATATAATTTTAAGTAAATATTTGATCTCCTCGAGTGGGGATCGAACCCACAACCAGCCGATTTTACAGTCACACTTTGTGCTCCTGCGCCACGACTGGCCTCAATCCATTTTTACTTTAAATAATATCAAAAATTATTATTATTATTATCAATGATACATGATGGTCACGCTATAGGGGGGTGCCCCCATTGGAGTCGGTCATCGATTGATATTCGGCGCATGCAAATGCACTGTGCAGTGTGCATGTAACGCTGACATGCTCTTTTTGTTGTTTTATCGAAACTTGTATATTGACGAAATTCTATGGTTGGTGGACATTAAGCGTCTGTTAGAGAGATTTCTGAATAAATTACTTTTTTAGGATTCCAAATATTCTGGTCTATAGTCCTTTGAAGCACAGAAGATATCAAGCTTCTAAGTCTACGCAATCAAAAGGTACGAGCATTTATCGCATCAATTTTGCTACATTTCGTATGAAATTCGCCACGTAATCAAAACCTATAGGGTACTTCCCGTGGCACCTACAATCTTATAATTAGGCATAAAAAAATGTGAAAGTGAAAATTTATATTTCATAGAAAAATAAATAATTACTAACATATATTTATAGTTCGTTTCATACAACAAAACAAAATTTTTAAAAGTTGTACTTCGTGTTGACGTACAATCATGATCCGACTCGAACTTAACCGGTTTTTTTAAAAGGATCATAATCTTTCGGTTAAAAAAAAAAATGCAAAAACTAAATTACTGCGTATAAAAATTTGTAAAATTAATATGACACATTTATTACGAATTGTCGAAGATCAGTTTAGTTACAGAACATTGCGTTATGATAAAGTAATGTACCTATGCAATTGATAACAAACAACGATAATAAATAAGACAAAGGAAAAAGTTCAGAATTAATAGAAACAGCCATTACTCAACCTTTGAATAATAATGCCTCATTTTTAAGTCGAGGAAACCTAGTGTTACGACACTCCGTAACCCACTATCCTCAGAATTTTCGAGGCATTGTGTGTGTGGAACTCAACCCCTTTGCCTTGTTACCAAAGCGAAGAATATGAAAATATTTCATTTTAAGTAGAAATCGAACTCCCAACCACGTGTGGCACGCTTGTGCTCCTGCTCCACGACTGGACTGAATTGTTAATAATATGTTTATAATTTTACATTTTTATATATGAATATACATTTTATTTATTTTATTTTAATAAACATAATACAGCTTCATTTATATTAAAATGTGTCATTAGGACAAATTTCAACACGATGCATTAATGTAATAAAAACTAGATCATATGCAGACATTGCAGGTTGTGTAACGCGATGTAAGACTGCAATGGAAGCGATAACACTATCACTTACAAAACTGACCTACCTATATACATACATATTGTGCATACATCTGTATAATAATTAAAATACAACGTAGTAATAGAAATGATAAAAAAAGATATAAAATTAAATCAGCTTTACGCTGTATGCCGCACACAACAGGCAGTAAGAATTTAATGTTAAGACACTCCGTTCCCCATTTTTCGCCGAATTTTGAAGGCATTGCATTTTGAGTGGCGGAATCACGCTTTGTATCGACACCAGAGCTAAGAAATGATAATATAAATTTAAATAAATAAGAAACGATTAGAGAGGAGTTATATTACGTACTTATGATTTTGAAGAGAAGTTTGCCTATTTCTAATAGAAATTAAAAAAAAAGCTTACACTGAAATTCTAAAGAAAAACCTTCTACGAATGTTTAGTAATTTATCTTTGAATAATATTGATGTAATTTTTTATATATTTATTTCTCTTCTTATTATTGTGTGAATCAATTTTACGAAGAAAAAATGTATTTTTGATATATTATAAGCTGAAATATTTGAACTACTGTACGATGTCACTTAAATTACTTTCATATAATAAAAATTAAAGTATGAAGCAATAAATATACGAAGAATGTATCCAGATGATACAAAATTGGACGCCAGCTGTGAATTTATTCGAGAGATAAAAACGCAAAATAACAATAACAATTATAATATATTCGATAACGAATTACAATCGAAGTATCTCTTGAAGGTGTAAAAGATCACTTTGAACTCTTATAAAAGTGTTTTGGATCGGTACGAAAATCAATTAACAATTTAAAGTGGGATCGAGGACGCAGGGGCACAAGGGAGAGAATGTAACGTGACGACTGTGGGTTCGATCCCCACTCGGGGGAATAAATAATTATTTATTGATATTTTCATTTCTTTGCTCTGGCATTAAGCCAAAAGCCTATCGTTGAGTTCCGCCACTCGACACGCAATGCCTCGAAGAATTAGGCGGAGAGTGGAGAACGGAAGGTTTTAACACAAGGTTCCCTCTCCATACTGATGCGGATTTCAGCATAAAACTGTAAAAAAAAACACTTGACGGGGCAAAGGTCGCTTTATACTCTTATAAAGATGTTTTCGATCGGTATAAGGATCGATTAACAATTTTAAGTGGGCTATACGTTGTGGAATATCGCAGTCTTTACTTTTAATTGATTCGCATAAAACTTTGCAATGGTCTGGCTGAATATTCATAGCGTGATGCTGCGGTCCTGCGATGTATCAATATGGCGGATTTTGAGACCTTTGTAGATTATAATATGCTTGATGTACTATTAACATAATAATACTCTATTAACATAAGATAACATGATTTTTTTTATTGTACACTTCATCACTAAAAGTGATCTCCACCAGGCAACCTCATTAGAAGAATCAAATTAGAAGAGCTACTTTCCGCCGAATTCTGAAGGCATTGTGTTGTGTTGAGTAGCGGAACTCAACGCCGATTACGATTCATCGATTAAAACGGTAGAGATTAGTTAATCATTTGATGAAGTATTAATAATTAATAATTCTCATAAAATTAAGAAGAATATTTTCTTATTACAATATATAAATGTCGTCACAAATCACAATTCACCTCACGTAAATCATAACAGACGTCGACGACGACGCGCCAAATCATTAATATAGATTTATTAAGTTTATTGTAATTATAAGAGTTATTGAGTTATTATTAACAGTGATTGATATCCATCCATCAGCCTTTCGAAGTCCACTGCTGGACATAGGCCTCCCCTAATGCTCGCCACTCCGCCCGGTTCTGCGCCCTCTGAATCCAGCGGATTCCCGCTGTTTTCTTTATGTCGTCGGTCCACCTGGCTGGAGGGCGGCCTGTACTCCTTTTGCCGAGACGTGGTCGCCATTCGAGGACCTTTCTTCCCCATCGGTCGTCAGTCCTCCTGACAATATGGTCTGCCCATTGCCACTTCAGCTTGCAGATTTTGAGAGCTATGTCGGTAACCTGCGTTCGTCTACGGATTTCATCGTTTCGAATTCTGTCGCGTAGAGAAATACCAAGCATAGCTCTCTCCATCTCTCGTGATTGATATAAATAGACACTATTAAGACGTATTTGAACTTAATAGTTACAAGTTCAAATATAAGCCAGAGAATATATATCTATGTATCTATAGCATGTTGGCAAACCACTGCTTTCATATAATTGTATTTTGTTTTGTAGTTTCACAATTCGCCCGTATAGCAAGAAGGAACCTAGAGGAACGTAGTGTTAAGATATTTCGTTTCCCACACTTCTCACAACTTTCGTGACATTGCGCATTGAATGACGGGGAACTCATGGTTACGCTTTGTTGGAGCGAGAAAATATAAATAAACAATTTTTTATCCTCCC
This sequence comes from Heliconius erato x Heliconius himera, assembly GCA_013421005.1. Classification (NCBI taxonomy): domain Eukaryota; kingdom Metazoa; phylum Arthropoda; class Insecta; order Lepidoptera; family Nymphalidae; genus Heliconius; species Heliconius erato x Heliconius himera. The sequence goes on along the minus strand of JAATLQ010027876.1, from coordinate 64,896 downwards.
GAGGGGATCGAACCCACAACCATGCTCCACAGTCGGACATTGGCCTACTGCGCCACGGCGCCCTAATTGTAATGTGCGAATAGTAAAATTTAGTTAGTGTTAAATGTAAAGAAAGAAAATGAAAGCATATCTACATGCAAAGTAATGTTTTTTTATACCTTCACCTAACTTAGCCAGTGAAAAATAAATTGGTCAGAATATAACTATTAATAATTTGATCTTACAATTCAAAATGTTATGGCAAGCAATAGTCTATTACAATAAAAAAATATGAGGCCAGTCGTGGCGCAGGCGCACCAAGTATGACTGTAAAATCGACTGGTTGTGGGTTCCAGGAAAGTGGGGAACGGAGTGTCTTACCACTAGGTTCCCTCTACCCTGCTGTGTGCGGGATACAGCGCGAAGTTGGTTGTGATTTAAATTATGAAGTAAGCCAAATATTATTTCACAAATTAAAATATTCTTACACAATTTTAATATTTTATTGATTTGGCAATGACATGGACAGAGTACCATAATTAAAAAGACCATACATATGTATATTAGATAGTAAAGGAATTCCATCAAAAATGATCAATGACCGAAGCCGAGCCTAACTAAAATATGTAGCCTTCAAAACGCTACCCACTCGACGCCCACGACGTTGTGTAAGGTGGAGACATTCAAGATTACGAGTGTAAGGGAAAGTGTCCAAATTAATTACATCGAGTCTAGTCGTCCGACACTTGATTTGGTTACTTCGAGCTACCTTGTAAATCTGAAGCCAGAACGATTTGTAAAACCTGTATTTTTGCTACGTTTACAAATATTGTGCCAAAAAGAAAATACACAATTAAAACATAAAAATTACAGGAATTAGCGGGACTTGAACCCGCGTCCCCCTCGGAAACCGGTCAAGGGCTCTGACCACTAAGGCATACATTTTTATGAGGTTACATTGAAAATCTTAGGCGCTTTTAATTACTTAGAAGTTGAAGTAGAATGTAAAAATATAAACATGTAAAGTTTGAGCATAAATAATAATAATAACTCTTAAAAGTAACTTAAGAAGAAGACTTGTAGTAGTACAAAATAAAAATGCAAACCTCTTAGATCGCACGCGCGTATACCTCCACGTGCTACTGCTATAGTGTCCCGAGCTTGATGGACACAGTAACAACTGAAGACTGTTCGGTCGTGGCTGCCTCTGCTTCTTCAATCTAAATTTGACCACTTCCTCCCTTTTTAGTTCTTTCACAGGTGGCTTTTTAGAATCTACACTCAATCTGTACTCATCAGTATTCTTCTTCCTTAATTCAACATCATCTATATTCAAGCTATCTAATTTTTCTTTGATAAAACTCCTAGACCTCAATAAATCTGGTGTTTCATCAATTTTGTCGTGTTTTCTTATCTCGATCGGTGAGATCGGCGGTCGTCTGGGCTCGAAGACGATTTTTGAATATTCGTTGCTTCGCCGCCATAAACGAGGTGACAACGGCCAAAAGCGCCCGTTGGGCTGTGCTGACTCCATAACCATTTTTCGAACACTTTATATTCAAATATATATTCTAATTAATTCACTTTAGTTTGACTTTATTGATGTATTTCACTTCGATATATGCTATAAATTACCAAAAAAATAAAAAACTTAAAATTGAATTATGCAAAATTGAGTATTTTTTTTTCACAGTGATATTAAAAATAAAACAAATGCAAAGATAAACGTGTGCGATATGCGACAGTGATTGTTTGACTAAATGAGGTACAAAGAAATATGCATTTCCCCTCCCTCCGAGCTATCAATCGCGTTACGCCTACGAATTCCAGATAAAGACGATACGAATGAATCAAATGACGGTCTACACGTAACGCATAATAAGGTGTCACAGGTAGATAGATATACGGCTTAAAGTAATGTTTGTATAGAAATAGTATCGAAACATGTTATATCTTTACCTTAAAAATGTAACAAAAATATAATAACAGATTAACAAGCGTTATAACATGGTTTTTAATAGCACAGAACTAAACTATTTAATATTATAAAGAACAGTGGTATCGTTCGTTTTGTGAATTATGCATTTTTTTTTATATTATTAGACAATATTCTTTTTTCTTAGCTTTTCGCTTCAAGCCTAGTGGGGAAGCTACAGTATTAAATATGTTTTTGAAAAATAATAAGTACTGAAATACGGTAAAATAGACACAAACTTAAGATATTGAAAGTAAATTTGAAACGGAGAAATAATTCAACACTTCTAAATTACTCTATGACGAGAGAGATAGGTACATTTGAGCGAATATGAATGAATGACAATGAATTATTATCAGATATAGACATAGCCACCGGAACTGTGCCACCGGATACCGGATTAAGACCATGTTTTGAATTATAAATATACGAATGTAAGCCCTACTACCATCGCCGTATTATTAGTATTGGGTGATGGTAGCGTTTACTATTCTTATTTAGTTACTTAATAATAATCGTAGCGCAGCGGTATAGTGCCTGACTATATATGTAGAAGTTGTGGGTTCGTTACTAATTTTTTTTAAATCAAGTTTTCTTTGCCTATTCTGCTATATGCGGCATACAGCACGAAGCTAAAAAATAGTAATAGTCAGTTTTTAGCACCTTAAAATATAACTACCAATACTTAAAATAAATGTTATATATAACCTTTTTTTTATATTCAAATATGTTTGTGTGTTTTGACTTTTGTTAAGTCACTTTGTTTTGTACTTTAAACCAAGGCGTGCTTGGCAATTCAATATTGAACTTTGCCTGCATAATTATTTATGGAAATGTATCAACAGATTGAGGAAATAAAATTAGTTATAAATTATTTTATAACCATTTTATTAGAAATGGAATGCCAATGGAATTTGTACCCATATTATAGTATATAGTTAGAAACGTCCGATTACGAATACAAAGTTAAAATATTCAGTCACTTTTAATATTAATTATTTAATTTAATATTATAAAACTATATATAAGTAACTATATTGTATAAAATCCCACATTTTGTGGAAGCACGTCATTGAATTCCAAGTATTATTTGCATTTTTCGAGACATCGATGAGACTCTGTAGCAGGTGAATACGTTACGATAAGGAAAATTTCGACAAGCGTTTATTCATATAACATTTAATATTTATAAAGGAAAAAACCTCCCGTGGCGCAGATAGAGCAGGTAATACCCGCAGGCGAGTCGACCAGGACTCTCAGTCAAATCTAAGTATTAAAAATTATGCAACGTCAACAGTCACTATTTCTTATTTACTCCAAATCATGTTCATATATTTCTCTTTCATATATTATAAAAGCAAAAAGTAGATATAAATCAAATCAGCTGTATCTTCACGCTGTATATCGCACAGGGTAGGCAAAGGAAACCTAGTGTTAAGACACTCCGTTTCCCACTTTTCGCCGAAATTTGAGTAGCGGCACTAGCAAAATGATTTACCATCAATAGACACCTATTGAAACTTCAATTACAAAACTATACAAAACGAACGTGTCGCGTTCACCTCATTGTTTTCCCACAATCAACTTTAAAATCTGCATCAGAAATGGATAAACATATAAACTGTGATGCATCGGGATGCGCAACGACACTGCACCGCACAGCGCACGGAGGAAGCGGTGGCAGGACGTAATCCATTTGCTATATTAATGTTGACGTACCGAGCATAAATATTGGCGCGACGCTACTCCTGTGTATGTTTTAAATATGTACAAATGTTTTCTCTTTAGATTGGCGACGAAATTTATAAGAGATTTTTATTGTATAAAATCAGCTTCACGCTGTGCGGGATACAGCACACAGCAAGGTAGGCAGAGAGAAATATAAATTTAAGTAATTTAATTTTTTTCATCTCCTCGAGTGGGGATCGAACCCACAACCAGTCGATTTTACAGTCACACTTTGTGCAGCTGCGCCACGACTGGCCTCATTTTATCTGTATATCTATTATTATATTTTTCGAATTTCGGGCAAGTTAGGGCATGTTTCAGACCAGTATGCACTATGACATGCTATGATTGACCAGGAAGTAATTTATATTCAACCAATATATACTTTTTTAAATTTTTATTAGGGGGTGTAAGCGCGCGGCTTACTTCCGCCAATCAACACGTAAAGGCCGTAAGTCCAGAATACGGCGGAACGTGGGGAATGGAAATGTCTTAACACTATGTTTCCATGTTCTCTCTGCCTACATTGTGATGTGCGGGATGCAGCGTGAAGCTAAAAATATTTTAATAAGGAAATAATTAATTAAAAGTTATGTTTTAAATTAAATACTTATACGTTTCGGCATATTCTATGGTAGCAACCAAAATGGCCGCTTACATTTAGGTGTAGACGGGAAGCCCTGAATCACCGGAAGTAAAAGTAAACAATGTGAAGACATTATCATTCGGTGTATTGACTCAGACAAAGCTTCTCGAAATCGCAGGACATTAGGGACACGTATCGACATATTGATTATTATGTTTCGTTGGAAACAGCTAAGGATACGAAATCAGTAGTTTGGCATATTTAAGTAATTATTACATTTATTATATATTATTATTAAACCTCTAGGGCTTTTTAAGAAAATTGCAAATTATGTGACTTTATAACTAGACAATGTACGAGGAAATAATATGCAAAAAAAAGGTAGAAAATTGGGGAACGTAATGTCTTAATACTAGGTTCCCTCTGCCTACTCTACTACTGTGCGGGAAAGTGCTAACTAAGGAAATAGAAAACATCAGATATCTGATTTGTTACTTTTTGTCTACAAATGTAGAATTTTGGTCAGTTTTACTTAATACAAAGAGTCTATTATTTTGAATATAATATAATGGAATTTAATATAAAATTATACTTAAATATAAATAATATAAACTAATACATCATAATAAAAGTTACTTCAAAATGTAGCAAGAGAGAGCATAAGATGAAATGGGAGCTTTTGTACTGACGTCGGCAAGACTATGAATTTTAATTAGTACCGCGGTGCAGCGCCTCGAGTACGTAATTTGTGCATATGAGACTACAAGTTGAGAACGGTAACTAAGCGAAGAAATTAGTAACAGACTTTCTGTGGCGTTTCATATTAAACTTAGTGTATCAAATCTATATAAATATAAGGCGACAGTCTTTCGGCAGCCATTCTAAGTAATCAATCAATTATATTTCTGTCACAGAATTAAAACAGAGGAGCCACTCGCATACAATAGCCGGAACATACAATACGTAGAACCACTTAGTGGGTACGACATGTTTACTGTCAAATTACGTTTAAACCATTATGGTTTTTGAGGCCTAATTTATAGGGATTATAATGCCATAGTAATATTTGGTAAGTTTTAAGAGCGTGGGACTCGGAACGCCTCATATCGTATGCATTGCGATCGAGTGACAGTTGCTTGGAAATTTGAAAACTACATTTGTTATGCATACATGGAGTGCAGACTTGTATAAAATTTTAGATCGATAGTGTAGGATGATGCTATTTATAGTCAACTAGATTTTTCTCGTGGGTTTGCTTGCGTAGGTCTTGTCATTCATATTGAAAATATATGTAATGAGATGTAAAGGCCCATAGTTGGCCGGCTGATCGTAATTTACTGCTATTGGAAGAATAGACATTGCGCCGACATTTTGAAGAAACTCTTATATAAATAATGTTTAAATTATTTGTTGCCTATATATCTATATTTTATGGCGAAGCATAAAATTATAATAAATAAGACAATATTGCGCCACGTAATTATAAAATTAAAAGACAATAACAATTAATATTAATTATTACATCATATCAAAATTTGACATTGACATAATAAAAAAATTAAAATAATAAAACAACTATATGTTACTTTATTCCCTTAATTTTAATTATAAATCGATATTCCATTTACATCATAAAATAAAACTAAAATGCACAATACATTTTGACTGAGAGCTGCCATTCGCGATCATTTTTCATATCCTAAATATTATCCGATACGGGTGTAACGGCACGTTGAAATCGTCGACAAATGCGCTAAATTCTGACTGATGGACGGCGTCAATCATTTAGAAAAAGGATTTACGTTTTTATGGTTTTAATATTCTAACTATGTCACAGAGTTAGAATTATTAAGATATTTTTATGCTATAATACTTATTCAGCAGAGTAGATATATAGGGAACCTCGTGTTAGGAGACTTCGTTCTCAACTTTTCGCCTAATTTTTAGGACATTGCTTGTTAGACAAAAGAAAGGAAACATCGATTTTTTTCTTGTTACCTCACCGAGAAAAATTAAAGAAACATCACATTCCCTAGAGTGGGAATCTGTGCTGTGACGAGACGTTGTGCCGTTACATCTCGCGTGCCTCAATTATTTTCAAAGCTTCTTTCTGTTTATCAATATATTTTGCTATCTTTTAACATTTATGAAATGTTTTTTTTTATGTTGCACTTCAGCACTATTTATTAAAAATACTTTTACATCAGCAAAATTTAAAACAAAATATTGTTTTCTAAATGTCACAAGTAAATTACTTCATAATAAATTATTTTAATAAAAATTAGATGCTTTATAAATTTCAGTATTTATTTATACTGTTTAAATATTTTTGTAAGACATTTACCTTACAAACTTAACTATATTTTTTATTATTAAAAATAAAAAATCTTAATAATGCTTATGGAATAAAAAAGTTTAAAAAATCTTATTAATTATAGAAAGTACTCTGTAATTTTTCTTTCACAGCTTACAATTCTATGTAAGATCTCAATTTTATAATACATTAACTGTACCAGAACGTGACAAGATTGAATAAGTTAAATTGAACCGGACTTTTATATAAAAACGAAATTGTAAATACAGCCTCAATTGTCAGATTAAATTTGAGAACGCTGATGTTTTAATTTAGGCTATTGGAATATAAGGAATCTGACATGGCACATACACTTTAGGTGTAGCAATAAATATTATGAAATTATATATTATCAAGAAAAAGTACTTTAAAAGCTTTTTAAGCCTTTAATAGAAGTCGCAGGTCTTGTTGTTAAGCGAAGTAGTGTTTAAATCACCAATTAATATATATTCTCAAGCTGAGCAGTTCATTTGCAATTATCAATACAATTATAGGTAAAAAAAATATTGTAGTAACGTCAATTCATTAGTAAGTATAGTTACCAATTAAGTATGTGCATTAACTTATAGCAACACTGCACTTTGATTTGATTAATAGTAACAAAGTTTGTAATAAAATTGTACAAAAAGCAATATTTTTTTATATTGCCATATAAAGTCCCAGGGACAAGCTCAAAAGTATCTGGTGAACGTACATTCACAAAAAAAAGAATAAAGTAAATAATTAAAACAACGGGTGGTTTTCTTCACATCATGAAAATACACAAAGATAATAATAGTATAAATTGATATTGCCAATTCCAGTTTATAATTCCAATTAAGTAGCCGGCTGACGCAATGTCGAGACCATACGATAAAGGATACCTATCAAGTGGCATGAGTATTAATTTCTTTAATTTTATTATGTTTATATTTATCTAGGGTATTTTTCTAAGCCATCACTTTCATATTGAAAGGGGAATTACTTAGGGATTCGTATTGAACTGATTAAACGTAGCGCTTTTCGGTCTTAAGCGTGACTTGTGAGTCAAATATTAGAATTGTTTTAAAATTTTTAAAACAATAGTTAAAGTAGCTAACATTATTCATTTTGAAGATACCTTACAACGTTCCGTTGTTAAGCGTTCCAAGAAATTAACTAATAGTTTGAGTACTATAAAAAAACGGTGAATAACGAATAAGCAAAAAATATTCTTTGAATTAAGCCAAGCAGGAAATTCAAATATAAAAAAAAATCGCTGCATTGTGAACTTTGTATTCAAGGTATAAAAGAAAAACTTATAGAAAAAAATGTATTTCTGATCATCTTAAGACCATGTTTTCAGATCTAATATAATATTAAAAGAAATATGCTTAATTTAGTATATATATGAAACTGTTCTAACTGACATACAGCCGATTTAGGCCACAAAAACGCTTAAATTTAGAATAAAGAATAGTACGGGAACAGAGCTGAAGACTACAACTAGTTCTATTACATAAAATACGACACATTCAAATTCAAATAAGCAATATCTAACACTCAAGACATATTTCCAAACGAAACCGCAAGCGATCATTAAAACATAGTATAATATTATTTATTAGCGAGCGGTTATAGCTCTGGATGCACGCCAAAGGACCCGATGAATCACAACAGGGTGTTCCTGTAAACGAGTTTGTGTCACGTCGATATATTTACTTTTGCTTCAATTACTTTTTATTTGTTTAAGTTAATGAAATAGATTTTTGTGCATATTACACTCAGTATGTAAATAAGAGTGAAAACTTTTTGTAAATGGGAAAATGTAAAAACCACTTTTGTTTTGTTTGTTAAATCCTAAAAAGAATGGGGCTATTGAAACAAAGTCATTAAAAATTTACAATTTATAACAATTGAAATTGATTAATTTCATCAAATAAACTAAAAAAATGTTTTAAATATACTTATTTTCTGTGAATACACTTATTCATATATAATAATAAAAAAATATACTGTAGTCACAGACTTATATTCCTGCATTCTTATATCCACTTAAGTACTTAAAATTATAATGAGCCTCATCAAATAATTGGCAAATTAATATATAGCCTTAAAAGCTGAAGCCAATCCAGTTTAAACCTCCATCCATACGCGCTGGTAAAGGAAGTACGAAATGCTTTTGGCTTCATTTCAAACTTTCCAAACGTATTTCGGTTATGTGAGACCGCACTCCAATTTCAATACCTAGGCTAAGATAAAAGTCCGTATGACTTACAAATATGTTACGAGTATGTATTCCGAAATAAAATCCCACATGTGCATCTACATAGAATTGAAAATTAATTAATATTCTTAAAATAATACGCGGTATTTCTCTTGATCGTGTATAATTTAAACTTATATTTAAAATTAAAAGGATCAAAAAGTCAACTTACAAATCACAGTTACGTCATATTCGTGACAGATCGCCGACCTTTATAAGTGGGATATGACGAGTGTCAGAATGTGTGTCAGTGATTATGAGAGCGAGAGACCTAACCTTATTTGCCCTTTTAGTTCACCCACTTTACTTAAAGGGAACATGTTTTCTACTTTTCGAGATGCCTTGTATTCAACGGTTTTACATTCTATCTATCATACATTTTAATTAAAAAGTAAAATTCTAGTCAAATCGAGAGGCTGTCGTGGTCATTTGGTATAGCATAGTATTAGACTATAAACGCGACTCGCTCGGAAAAACGATTTATTGTCATTTCCTTCTTTTGGTAAAAAGAAAAGCGCGGTGTTGAGTTCCACTTCTAGATGCAATATCTCGAAAATTAGGCGGCAAGTGGAACGAGAGAGAGTAGGGAACGGAGCGTCTTCAAACATGGTTCCTAAAAAAAATATATAATAATTACAAAGCGCTTAATTAAGTTCAATACTATTAATTAATATTTTTACAAAGCCAGTCATTAAATGAATAAAAAGTTTCTTGGAAACTTTACTATTCCTTTTCATTTATTTCCTTACTAAAAGAAATTACTCTTTAAATCGTGTCTTCTGTGTAATTGCATATCCTTTCCTAGACTTATTTTTTTTCCTCAATGAACTTAAGTGACTCATTGAATTTTAAACGACGTAAATTCTGACATCAATTTCTATATTCTATTCAGTGTTTACTTCTAAATGTAATTGAAATATTAATGTAGGACTTTAAAAACAAAAAAAAAATGATTAAGTTGAGTTGAAATTCAAAATTTCCATTTTTAGTTTGTATCCAGTCCACCAATCTATATTATCATACATTATAACGTGGTGATTTGAACTTAAGCTGGCCAAGTCGGCTTAGATTTTAGGGTGTAGGTATGTATACGCGAAAAAGTGGTTTTTTGGAACGTCCATTAGCATTATAGGCGTAAATAACAGTATTTAACAAACTATAATCAAACCTAAATCATCTATATCGAAACAGGTCACACAAAATAAACAGCGGGGACCGCCAAAACTCCGCCGAGGCAATTTAGTTAATGGATCTAAGTGGAGTAACGACACCGAACGCCGCAAAATAAACCTACGAATGGAACGTAAATGGAAAAAAATGTAGAAGACCATCTTAATTGACTTTGAGAAAAAAAAATGCTAGAATAGGAATGGCGAAAGACGCGTGATATTGTCTGTGTAGCTGCCTTAATGTTTACGAGGTAGGTTATTCATTTTACAAAATGAACATTTTTATTTTATTAAAATTAATTTGAGTTCATTAAGATGCCGTCACCGCATTGTTATAAATTAAAAATAATGTAAATTGTGGAAAAAAGAAATCGGAAGCTGCCATGTTTATAAATCTAAGAAATTTGAAATTCTTTAGCTTCACGCTTTATACCGCAGGCAGCAGGGTAGGCAACGATTACGTAGTTTCAAAACACTCAGTTCTCCATTTTATTTCCGAATTCGAGATATTACGTGTTAAGACACAGCGGGAAAAAAAATAATCCACTTCCCTTTAGTGCAGGGATTCCCAACCTTTTCTTGATCAAGAACCACTTTTATATCATTCTTGGTAGTAGGGACCACTATGCATGTAGGTATAATAAAAATTAACTGTGATAATTAAACAGAAACTTCCCCTTACCATCCTCAGTCATAAAATTAAAATCGTTCGCGGACCATATTTAGGCTTCTGCGGACCACTGGTGGTCCGCGGACCACTGGTTGGGAACCACTGCTTTAGTGGGATAGAACCTATAACCATCACATTTACAGTCAGACACTGTCCCACTGGCCTCGAATATAACTAAGTACCTAAACGACTAAGGTGTGTTCGATGAAAATAGTGACATCATACAAACATAACCAACAATTTCGTTAAATGATATTTCAAATTAATATGGCACAGAGCGTTAGAAAAGGCCTTTGGTAAATTGAAAATAATATGGGTGAGTCACAGAAGTGTACCGTTAAAGAGCATGCCACAGTAATTTGAGTGATTCTCATATAACAAGGTAATGTGACAATATATACATCAAAATTTAATTAGTTTACAGCTAGTTTATGTATATGTGGTGTAATAAATTTTAATTGTTTCATCTTTGGTAAAATTTTTCAACTTTTTAGTAATAACTAGCGACACAAACGCGGCGTCGCGTCGCCCGCGTACGCCTACAGTTGTATTATAGTTAAATTATACAATATGCTATATGTTATGTGTTATTCTGATATATAATCTATATAAATTTTAAGTTTCATCTAAATCGCCTCAGTAATTTTAGTTATAATATTAGTAAAATAGTAGGATTTTAGAACTTACTGATGGTTTAACATTATTAAGCTTTTAGAGAACATTGAACATTTTGAGCGGCATTTACAATTTTTTTTGACTTGTGGGAATGGTTACATATACTCGTATATTGCCCATATGATGTCTGATGAGACTCAGGGCGTCGTTCGATTGAGAATCTTTGATGCTTTCCAGGAAAAAATGCAACAAGAATGTGGCAGAAGATTGTGACGTATAAAGTGCCGAACGGAGTGACTAACATAGTTTACCGCATATCCCAAAACACGAAATATTCCTTGCAATTTTTCTAAGAACTGGTATAAAGTTATTTTATTTCCAGTTATTTGGACCCCTATTAATGAGACTAAGATATTTTGTATATTTTAAATATTTTCACACTATAAAAAATGTACAGATATTTAAATGCCAATCAAATAACGATGCGATTATACCAATTATGGCTGACAATTACAATTTTTGTGTAAGCAAGCAAAAACATGGAAATATGTTGACAAAAAACTGGCGTATAATAAAAGCTTAAGCCGTAAAAGTGATGTAAAAGCTGTGGTCCATCAAAGCAATTAAGATAGCTGGCGGTGATAACATTTATGTATAAACATCGGTCGCATGCCGCGTGCTTCGTAGAAAGTTATTCCAAACTGGTCGAGCTTCGTACAAGGAGCTAAGTTTAAAATGAAGTAGTGAACTTCCAGAATATATGTATATCGTATTTTTCTACCTAAAATAAAATAAATCAGCTTCACGCTGTATCCCGCACACAGCAGGGTAGGCAGAGGGAACCTAGTGTTAAGACACTCCGTTTCCCACTTTCTGGTGGCATTGCGTGTTGAGTGGCAGAACTTAACGCCGCGCTTTGCCTCGACACCAGAGCGAAGAAATGGAAATATAAATTTAAGTAAATATTTCATCTCCTCTAGTGGGGATCGAACCCACAACCAGTCGGTTTTACAGTCACACTTTGTGCCGCTGCGCCACCTCAAATTTTTCTACGTGTTATTAAGGATTAACTTAAGAACTAGCAATAACTTGTGTTTTTGTGTATTTATTAATGACTGCGTCCCAAAAAATACTAAGTAACTTAACTTATAAAAATCTATTTACCGGTAAAATTGTTACAAAACACTTCTTTCACAAAAATCTTTGCTTACTTAGCAAAGATTTTCAAGATTTTAACTTTTATGGCACTATATTTTTATAAATTTTAATGGACTTTCCGGTTTACTTCATTACCACTTGTTGTAATATTTCAATAATTTCTTATTACTATTCTGTTATAAAGTGTTTTCCAGTGTTTAAAATTATTGTATTTTCCCATAATTTGCGCAAAAACGACTTGTCCCATTTAATCATTTCCTGCGTCATGCTAATAATTTAGCAATGTGAAGTCTTCTCTTCTTCTTTTCTGGCTTTAAAATTTACTACCTCTATCAAATATGCGTAACTACCCAGTAAGGGTAATCAATCAAAAAAAAAATCAGCTTCACGCTGTATCCCGCACACAGCAGGGTAGGCAGAGGGAACCTAGTGTTAAGATACTCCGTTCCCCACTTTCTGCCGAATTCTGGAGGCCGCGCTTAACCTCGACACCAGAGCGAAGAAATGGAAATATAAATTTAAGGAAATATTTCATCTCCTCGAGTGGGGATCGAACCCACAACCAGTCGGTTTTACAGTCACACCTCGTGCCGCTGCGCCACGACTGGCCTCCAGTAAGGGTAAAATAAAAAAAAATATCATTGAATAGAATTATTACCGATTATAGCTGCCTAAGTACACCTTATCTACATATAACTCAACGCCGTTTTATATACATAGATAATACCTGCAAAAGTAACAGCTTTGTAACAGAAATATTAATAATAATAAATAATAAACAAATTTTAGTAAGATTTACTCGTTTCTGATTAATCTATGTAGGTTTATTTGGCAATTTGCACAAACGATAACCTCTCACACCAAATTATGAGACTTATCAATTGTTATATCTTACGATGCGAGGACGACGTCACGTTTTATTGACTTGTCGAAGTCTTTTCATAATAACAAATGAGTAAAGGATCTCTTAAATATTTCAATATTGTAAGCAGGTTTTATAGAATAATGTAATTGTATGAGAAATCAAGATTTCTTCTGCTTATCCTGATATGTGCGGAATACAGTGTGCAGCTCAAAGTAAGCAAAAATTGTGAGTTTTGTAAACTAGTATTTTTTGTGGAATTTAATAAATGAATTTAAAAATTGTTTTACGTTGTCTCGCAATGCAAAATTATATTAGAATATGTCCACAATTCCACCTGATTATGTCAAATGAAGGTCAGCGATATTATCAAAAATGTGTCTTCTCTCTATCTGTTAAAGACTTGGCATATTCTAAAACCTAAATTAGTCTCCATTCTTCCTAAAGTTCAAAACAAGGTCGAAGCACTGGTTTCTTTGATGTCGTGTAAAAACTCACACTTGAGTGATCTTATCTGACGCTGCTCAGGGCGTTTAATCATCATAGGCTAAAAAAATATATACAAAATAAAAATAAATCAGCTTCACGATATATCCCACACACAGCGTAGTAGGCAGAGGGAACCTAGTGTTAAGACACTTTGTTCCCCACTTTCCGCCAAATTCTGGAGGCATTGCATATTGAGTGGCTGAACTCAACATCGCGCTTTTCCTTGACACCAGAGCAAAGAAATAAAAATAGAGAAATAAAAAATTTATATTACTATCTATTTAAATATTTCATTTCCTCGAGTGGAGATCGAACCAAATCGAGTAACAGAACTCAACGCCTCACAGGTATTAAACGACTTAAATATAATTGTAAGTTTGTAATATAGTTTGTCTTGTTTCATTAATACCGAATATAAAATACTTTTTTACGTCTTTATTTTCAGTCGTTACATTTAGTTTAAATAAATATTGATTTAAAAATAGTATCATGATTATATACTTTGTGTTCCATAAATAGGATTGGCCAGAGAAAAAAAAATCTTAAGTAAAATTTCAAAAAAAACCAATTCACATGTAATAATATATTTCTATAATGAACCAGTACTATTATATTTATGTAGTGAATACAATATGTTGTCTATGTTCGCGTAAATATGCGCTCAAGCGGTCGTCCTTAGCAGGGGCGAGTCGTAATTACGGGCCTCTCACTTCATTTTTCATTTTTAAAATAATAATATTAATCCAAACTTGAAATAAGATTAAACAAAAAGAAACAAGATATAATTTTTCAAGAGCAAATAATGTTATACAAATTTTGATCTTTATTTTTAATTTTTTATAGCTTCCCCACATCCCGACAAAAGTGGAACTCAACGCCGAGCTTTATCTTGTTACCAAAAGTAATTTATACTCCCGAATGGGATCGAACTCACAGATTTACAATCAGACTTTATTTATTTTTCTTTGAATATAACATAAAAATCACTTGACATTCTAAATACGTTTAAGTAATACAACCGTGACCTTACCGGCTATCCGTGTATTTAAGTAGATAATACACGACCTCGCCTATCTCGCTAAACGCGGAGACTTGGTCAACGCTATAACTGTTTTTGGATAATTTAATATATATTATATTATTTTGGTGTCAAAGAATTTTACAACAATATTATAAAATATATCACAAAAGCTACAGAAGGAGTGGCAGACTACGCACAGACAAAACTACTAAATTTAGAAAGTAGAAATTAGGCATATAGATAGGATGAGAAGTGCCTGTAAGACCGATAATTATCGATCGTTTAACTCTGAGATCGATGAGAGCTTGTTTATTCATAGATTATAATTTAAATGAATAAGCGAAAACGGCATCTCAAGATCGATGTCAGATATGAGAGCGTTTTATATAAATAAAGGTCAAAATTCCTACAGGAGCGGGATAAAGTAATTTTCGGTTTTGTTATAAAGTCCTCGCCAATAAAGTAATAAACGGGCAACAACTGATAATATTACAAAACTATCTTAGGAATTATACACCTAGAGATGTCTTAGTCCTAAGCCTAGTTTAAGTAGTAAAAGAATAATAACTGAACCTATGATGATTGCATAAACAAAAAAAAATAACACAATATTTTCACTTTATTTGGTCCTGAAGTAATTTTGTGCCAGAACAACAGTAAGTAAAATAACTATTTTAGATTTTATCGTATAAAATGTGTTATCTTATAAAACACAATGACAACTAATATACAGCAAGTTCTAACAAGATTACAAAACTTACTTTGAAGTCGTAAGGCATACTGAGTCTATTCTAATGTAATTACGATAAGTTTTTTAAATGATGAAACTTAATAAATGTAATTTTTAAAAAGTAAATCATATTTATTAACTAAGGCTTTGACTAGAGTTAATTAAGTAATGCTAAGACTTTTATATGGCAGCATCTATTATATTTTTTTTCTAACTAATAATAAGTAATGAAATATATTTTCAACCCAAACGTCCTATCGAGGGCGATATGAACTTGCACCTACCGCTGTCGATAAATGATATAACAAAGTTATTTTAAAAAGACAATTGAAGTAAACAAACAAACGATCTTTTAATATTTTATTTTATCTGTATTTATTATCTCAAAAGACAAATGAAAGTAAAACAATATTTATTAGTTCTGGCACTTTGGGAGGTGGACACGAGGAAACTAAATATAAATCTATTTAAACTAATGATAAATTGTTTCTTTCTTGTCAAAGTAAGCTACGTTTCATGTTTGACGGCGGAACCGACTGCCATTTCTATTTAACAAAATCAACGTATATTTTTGTTTAGTTTAAAAATTAACACAAGCATACATATATATAATAACGAATATTTTTATTAAACCTTAAAAATTTAAGATTTTTATTAGTTTCACGCTTTATTCCGCATATAGCAGGATAGGTAAAGAGAACCTAGTGTCGGGATAATGTTCTATGCTCTCCGAAATCAAGATCTTTCCGCGTTACGTGGCGTAAATCAACGCCACACTTTCTCATGCCAGAGCAGAGAAATGAAAAAAAGACTCACTTCCCCGAGAGGAGATCGAACCCACAATTATAAATTTACAATCAGACGCCGTCCCACCGATACCACATCATAATATATTATAATTAATTATCACTACCTGTAAATAGCATAGCTCCGAAATCAATAATGTCATTGAACAAGGTGATTAGCCATGTTGGTTTGTGGGAGGAGCTAACCTGTCGCGCTTATTACCCTTATATTAATATCACACTTAGTAATCACACTTCACCCACTGTACCCGCAATATTCCGCAAATTTCCGGGTGTTTGCGTCAAGGCTGACGAGTTAACTTTATATTATCATTAATTACGAGAATGAAAATTGAAGTACAACTATTATATACAATTTACACGGTAATCCTCAAACGAAAGAATCTTCGTTGTTTTTATCATAACAATAACTATGTTAATCGCATTGATTGACCAGTTTCTGTATTGAAAATGCTATTTTTACTTTTTTGTCAGCTTCACCACGCTGTATCCCGCACACAGAAGTGTTAAGTCACACCGTTCCCCACTTTACGCCGAGTTCTGGATGCATTGCGTGTAGAGGGGCGAAACTCAACCCCGAGCTTTGCCTCGACACTAGAACGAAGAAATGAAAATTTTAATGTAAATAAATATTTCATTTCCTCAAGTGGGAATCAAACCTACAACCAGTCGATTTTACAGTCACACTTGTGCCCCTGCGCTACGACTGGCCTCGCTATTTTTACTTAGTCAAGACAAAAAAACTAAAAATGTGCGCGTATAACAAATAGCTACAACTGGCCACTAGTTCTGAAATGGGACAGCCGCGACATCACCACTCCAGTAACGTGACACTTTAACTAAATATACTTTAAGAGTTGAATCTATGAATCAGCATTGTCTTATTTGTTTAACAACAGCCGCTGGCTGTCACTCGTAAATATCCAACTAGTGATGCGCCTATTCCACTCGCGTCCACATTCTGCGGTTGAGAATAACTTCAAAGATTTGTATCGACAGAAATGCCTTTGACAATGCAAATATGGTCGAATGGTTGTTTCCAGTACTCTCAACACAACTCGCCGAAAGATGTCTCGATAGCACTCTACACTATATTTCTTTCAAACTAAGTAATAAATCTTGAGCTGACCTCATTTGTATGAAACGGAAAATAAGTAGAAAACCTAATGTTATTTTAACGTTTTGTTTGTATTTATTTATATAAACAAAAGAAATTTGTTTATACAGTTAAAGGGAACAGTAGGCCACACGTATGTTAAATCATTTAAAAATTGTACGCTAAAAGTTTTTCTGAGAATAATCTCTCAGAAAATAAAATATAACTATTTAAAAAAAAATTTGATTATTTGAAAAAAGTACAACTATTTAATACTAGGGAACCTTTGCTAGCCCAGATTTGCTGGGTAAAAGTCAAAGTTATAAAAAACATAGAAGTAGAAAAAAATCAAAATTTGTATATTTTAATTATTTTATGTAAAGGATTTTCATTACGGCGTAGTTTAATGGTAAAAAAATAAAAAAGTTTTCCCAAATAGTCAGATAAAAAAATGATTAACATTAAATTGATCAACTTCTTAATATATCGTAGTACATATAATCTATTAGGAGGTAATGTTCCCATATTACCTTTTGTCGTAGAAGTCGTCTAAGAGAGGCAGTAATGACTAGCGCATTACACTACCAAGACGTGGTGGGAAAGCATTATTATGTTAAAGCTCGAAGGGTGATTGATATATGGTGAAATTAATACGCTTATGAAGATTTATTTTATTAATACATAGCTGTTAAGTATTCGATTGGGTAGAGTATTCGATATTGGGGAATGTAACGAGAGTAGGCTCAATATCTCTAAAGTATAACAAAATGCAGCGCTAGGTTACGCTAATCAATGCTATACTGGGAACGAATGATATAGCTACCTACGCAGATAAACTAAACAAGAAAAACCATTTTAGTTGTAACTTAAAACTATTTTAAATTCAGAGTACATTTCAGTATTAATGGTTGTTTATCTTCTCCATGTACGAAAGCTTAGCGGATCTTGGAAATAGGTTATTACCGCCGGACCCATAATTTCAACTCGCTTGCGTAAAATCTAGTATTACGGATCGCGGAACACTACTATATTCATGTATTTAAGTTTTCATACGGCAATTTAGCCATCGTATGTGGTTATTCACTTCAAACGTTTAGCATACCGCATATTAGCTACGGTACAGCCGCTGGTTGTATTCATCTCTAATAGGGATATTTTTTGTTATGGTCATTTCAATTCAATAGGTGATTTTCAACTTTGCGATTTCGCTATTTTGAGAGGCCTAGAGCATGGCAGTGGACGAGGACAGGCTGTATTTTTTTACGCAAAATAATATAATTTTTAAAAGTAATATTTTATTTTTTACATCTATGATATATGTATGTATAGATACTAAATATAATTATAGGCTGACACATTATCTGGCACCCAAAGATGTCTACATCGTTTTTACTAGCTGGTGACAAATCAGGAAGACCAATGAAATATAAAATTTACTTAAAGAAATGACAAGAACTGTCAGTTAAAATCACTGCGCTATTTTCGAGTTACTAAATCAGGTGACTAATAAAATGAGCAGCGAAGAGTTTGCTCATAGAGAATCATATTTTTCTTTTTAGAATAAAATTTTGAGATTTCTGAGTCAACTTTTTCGTTTGACTTATAACTTTATTATTATGATTTCTCAATCTATATCATCCTTAAGTTTTTATTGAGTAAAAGAAGGTTTTGTTTAATTTATATATATTTTGTGTGTGTAGTAGTAAATATTATTTTATTCTATTCTATTCTAATGCTTAAAGTAATTTAAAAATAAAATAATATAAATAAATCAGTTTCACTCTGTATCCCGCACCCAGCATTGTAGGAAGAGGGAACATAGTGTTAAGACACTCAGTTCTCCATATAAAGTAATTTATAAGTATACAATTGTCTATAAATCCTACATAATAGAAAAATAATGATTATTATCCATGTGTCCTGTATGCCTGTTGTTGATCTGTTATTCAAACTAACCAACCTTAAAGGATTTTAAATAACAGTTTAAAAAGAAAACCAATGCAACGGCATTTCCTAAAACTGAACCCAAATAGGTGGAATCAGGAAGGAAATTTTACGACGCTTTTACAAGGCCCATAAATTTACTTTCGCCGCCGTACAAAAAAGACATTGAGTTTTAACAGCTGTTTTAAAAGCATGTTTGGATTTACGTCGTTCGATACACAACAATTGTATATTTTTAACGATTTTTTGATTAAATGCAAAGACGATGCGGTTATTTATAAAATGAACTGGTATCGGACAGCCAATATGTTTTTAAATAATCTTATGTAGAAATTAATTAAATAAATGTTACACATTCTATCAATGTCTGACAATATGCAGTTTAGTATAAAGCGATAAAAACGTTTCTAAGACGGGGCAAGTTTAATTGTACCTTTAGTTTTAATTTTTTAGCTCCACGCTGTAGCCAGGTTTATTATAGTTACCTAACGGAACATAGTGTTAAAATACTTCGTTCCCATTAAGACGTTTCCGTTCCCCAGTTTTCGTCGAATTTTGGAGGCAAAGCGTGTTAAGTGACGAAGCTCAACGCCACACTTGGCCTTGGCACCAGAGCGAGGAAATTAAAATATTCAATTTTATCGAGAGGGAATCGATCTACAACCTTTTGCGTTAACAGACAGAGGAAAGTCCCGACTGGCCTAAGCCTTAAAAAATTTTTCTCTGAAATATAATAATTCATTGACATAAATATATACATTGATTTATATAAATTCATTTATTTAAATATATAAGTGAATTATTCCCAAATATTTAACTGCTACAAATTTAAGACATACCTACACAGGACACGAATATACGACTTCCGTCGCAATAGTTCAGTCAAAACGTTAATTGGCTGGGAACGGATAGCGGAGCAGATGAAGGAATGCCGTCCATCGTGCTCTATATTTGTACTACAATGTAAATGATTTCTATATATTCAAGTAAAAAACAATGCCATACAAAAAACTAAGGTCCATTGGAATAAGTTATCGAGAAAAAAAATCTAAGAAATGCATAGCGTGTGAATGTAAACGCGACGGTTGTAGTTGTGGGTTCAATTCCGACTCAACTGGTAACTAGGTAAAATGCGGCGTAAACAAACCTAAAAATAAAATATTAAGGCTTTTATTTAAAGAAGTACGTTAAAATTTACTTAATTTCAATTGTAAATATATGTTATATCAATAAACCATTGTTTTATTCGTCTGAATACAATGAAACTATCAAGCCAATTTTGAAATTTGGACGGTTTCCAAGTCTCGGATACCAGTTCAATCGTCTCGCGTTCCGACTATTTGAGTTCTACTTCTCTGCTACGTGTGTTTCTGTTGCAATTTTTAATATGAATTAAAATATTACTTTAAATAATAATTAAAAGAGAGTGATTCATTGGATAATATATATGTTTATATTAATAAGCTTAGAATAACGATATATGATGTATGCATTTGGCATAGTAGTAGGCAAATCTAGTGACCAAACACTCCGTTTTACCAATTTTCAAATCTTAAATGTATTTTTAAAGTAATTTTAAAAACTTATTTAAAAAATATAAAGGTATTTTTTACGATTTGTATGTGAACATTTTCTCTGTATATTTTTTGTAGTGTGTATCAAAATATAATGGCCGTGAGAGACATTCTGTTTCCTGTACAATATACAATAAAATCTTAACAAAAACGTTATTATTTTAATTTTTAGTCTGAAAATGCCGACAAACAAAAAATTTAAAATTTCAAGTTGAGATAAAGAATAATGAATTTAAATGCGATGATTTTCAATTTAAAAATACATAAATTAATTAGGATTTAATTACACATTTAAAACCTTTTTTGTATACTCCACCTGAGAAGATTATTTTTATAAGATTAAAGCTGTATTCCGCACAGAGGCAGGGTATGGCAGGGCATGAAATGAAAATACTTAAAATTTAAATTCCTGGAGTGGAAATCGAACCCATAACCTATCGCATTTACAGTGGCACACTTGCACTACGAATAAGAGATATTAATTTACGTACAAAACGCTCTCGCGTATTCGCACGTTTGAAAATGAGGGCGTCCCAAGCCACCAGTTAGCCGACACAAGTCCATTTCAATTTTATTGATATGTCTATATAATTACAATGGGATGTTATTACAATAGCCTCAAGATAAAATATATTATTTGTTTTATATTAGTTTACCTATTAGAGCCTATAACCAATATCCTTGTTTACGATCAACAATAGGTAATATTTATTACAAATATTAGACATTCATTACAGACACATGTATATGTGTATATGTTTATAATTTTATTTTATATTGTTTTATTATATATTTACCTAAATAATATGCGAATAATTCTAGTTCTAAGCCAGTAATAACAGAAATAAAGCTGTAAAATATTTAAAAAATCTTTTTCGAAGTAAATCCTACAAAATATTTTTATATCGCACACGTGTACCAAATTAAATATCAAAAGTCGCATAATATTTAATAAAAATTAAAAAAAAAACACTCAAAATTGAGTTACATTGTAGTACTCATAAAATTAACAGTTATATTTATCAATTATTCAAAACCATAGTAAAACAATACAAAACACACCATTCACAAAAGGCACATAAGTCAAAACATCGATTAACTTCAGTAAATTTCGAATTTATACGCGACAAACAATAAAAATTGTATAACGCGTTACAGCCGCGCGTTCGGGTGCGCGTGCGCATCGAGACTGACCGGAGACTAGGCAGGCTCGTACATTATTCACCTATCGCGGCTATTCTGATCACATTAACCACTGTATAGGTAGGCTCGAGAGAGACAACCGAGATGACGCTAGATTTAAAGTTTCGCAAATCCGAGTAAGTCAAGGACGGTTGAGATAAAACAGAGTGTTGTTTATGAAACATCAGCTGTGTATCGCCTACGGATTTTACGATATAGCAGGTGTTGTTATGTTAAATATTATAAAAGAGGTAAACTTAAACGTTCATTTTGTTCAATATTACGTCTTTACTTGGTGAATACGTGACGTAAATGCGCCTTGTTTGGTATGTTTTACTTTTGGAATAATATAAAGATTGTAAATAATATATTTATTGTATTAAATTTCAATTGATTTCAATGTCCGATCATCACAACTACACAAGAAATGGTATAACCATTACATTTTTTTTTCAGCTTGACGCTGTATACCGCACACAGCAGGGTAGGCAGAGGGAACCTAGTGTTAAGACACTCACTCCCCACTCTCCGCCGAATTCTGGAGGCATTGCGTGCTGAGTGACGGAACTCAACGCCGCGCTTTGCCTAGACACCAGAGCGAAGAAATGAAAATATAAATGGCCATTACATGTATGGGTTTTTTAATTATGCATCAGATACACTCGAAACGAGAAACTATGCCAAAATACTTAATAATCATCAGGGCATCCCATCCGGCCAGGAATTGGGCAATAAACATGCAACTAAGGAAGCATTAGCCAAAAAGGAAATCCACATGAACAATGCAAGTGATGTCAATGATCTTTCTAGAATTAATGTAACATAGTGTTAAGGTTAAAGGAAAAATTCTGTGTTTACGCAGGATCAACTACTAATATGTTATTAATATTTATTATAAAATCATGACAATGCGGAACAAATGGTATGTATGTATGTATGCCTGAGGTCGACGTACAAGCGATTCGTATACTTCTGTTGGTGACTCATGTAAACAATCGTGTACTACTTTTTAGATTTCCACAGAGCTTTGAAGACGTTTTAGATTATGGAACCGAAAAATAGTTTGTTAAGAGAATTTGTTAAATCGTATGCTGTTAGAAGTCTAATTTTAATTTTTCTTGAAAAAAGATGAATTACCCATTACAATATTAACAGTAAACATAACATAGACAACTTAAAATATAATAAGTCTAGTCGTGGCGCAAAGACACAAAGTGTGACTGTAAAGGCGGCTGGTTGTGGATTTAATCCCCACTCGAGGAAATGTAATATTTACTTAAAATTTATATTTCCATTTCTTGGCTCTGGTTTCGAGGCAAAGCGCGACGTTGAGTTCCGCCATTCAATACGCAATGCCTCTAAAACTCGACAGAAAGTGGCACATCGAGTGTCTTAACACTAGGTTCCCTCTGCTTACCCTGCTGTGTAAATACAGCGTAAAGCTGATGTTTTTTAGATAGATATAAATATTGATTCGAGCACTTAACTAGAAACTCATATTCATAGATATACATAGCTTTTGATATTAAAAATAAAAACCACTAACAACATTTTCGTCTAAGTACAAAGATACATATAACTGTCATCACAATGTCGATAGTCGTGATGGCGGGTCGTGCGCGCGACCGTTTTATTTCACGTCAACAAACCTATTACGATTCGAAACTGATTGAAATGAATGATTGCAATCTTGTAGTGCCAATGATAGTAAGTGATATTGTGTTTAGATCTTACGTATGACTAAAACGCTTAGGTAATATTGTTAACTTTTACAATGTGTTAAGCTTACACTATATAAAATAATTACTCATATTATTTGTATAATTTGGTTTAGATACACGCTGTAGCAGGTAGATAGCAGGGGTAGGGAAAAAGAAACGTGACAACCTAGTGTTACGACACTGCGTTCTCATTAAGACACTTTCGTTTTTTACATTCCGCCGAGGATTCCGGAGGCACTGCGTGTTAAGCTGCATAACTCGAATATGACGGTCTCGCATATATAAATATTATATTTAAAGCTTACCTTTTCCATTATCATCATTCCCCGGTAACAAAGTCTTTATTTATAAGAGTCAACATCATAAGCCAGTCCAGTCTATGTATATTCTAATAGTGATTACATTTCTTTCAAATAATATTCACAGACCGGATTTTTAAAAAACAACAAATAAAAGTTTACGAGAAAGTTTTTTTTTTTACATCAAATTCCAAGCAAAACGACACCGGTTACCGGTTAATTCGACCCTGTTCAATTTGTTCTAGTTGGCCAAATGTATTTTTGTATGTATATTAATTTAAACATACAATTTCTTAAAACTGTATCGTACCTTCGATATTCTCTTGTAATAAAGATAGTAAATTATAAGCATAATGTAATAGATACACGACGGCCCCCAGCGGCGTTATTGGCGTTGCGTCTGTCGCGTCGCTTGCACATGTTCCCAATTAACAGTTTACTTGTACCGGAATATAAAATACAATAAAATTATATCGCTATGCAATGCAATAAATATAGAAATTTACAACAGCAGCAGTGAAATAAATTAAAGGTATAAAATGATTATGCACAGATATAAAAATAAATCATCAAAAGAAGGCGTAACAAAACTGTTGTTTTTATTTTTTTATGTTTCGGTATTCCTACATAACCTATGGATAATGCGTAACGACAGAAAGTATAGATTTTTTAAATTAATGAGCAAAAAAACAGCCTAATTTATACCTGTACCAGATAAAAAACAGTCTATGAATCAATCAATTAATATGAAAAAAAAATTGAAATTTACTATCTTTATCTACGTGTTCAAGCAGAAATAAAGTCATTAATGACAATTTCTTTCATAAAGCTTTTTCGAAGTTATCTTTACTTTATTAGTGTAATAAATTAATCACTTTGATAATACGGTTTTATTAGTTGTCGTAATGTGAACTAAAATCAATTTGCTTCGGTAATGGTTAATCAGCGGTACGTACTTTACGAAGTGAAAATAGACTATTTATCTGTATAGACATAAGTGAATCAATGTTTTATTTTTTTTAAATGTACTATTTTAAGCGTATCGAAAAAAAAAGATGCGGCGTTGAGTTCTGCCACTCAACACGCAATGCCTACAGAATTCGGCAGAAAGTGGGGAACGGAGTGTGTTAACACTAGGTTCTCTCTGCCTACCCTGCTGTGTGCGGGATACAGCGTGAAGCTGAAAAAAAAATTATTATCAGTAACACAGCAATACCATATTCCCCAGTCAGATAAACTGGTGGGGTGCAGTTTACATTTTCCTAGCGCGGTTCTATTACGTCAAATATTAAACTTGTAAACTGGATATAATATACTTATCTATTAATAAAATAATAGACCAAAAATTTCGCAATCACAAATACCAATATAGATGTAAATGACACAAAATGCAATTCCTTTCTCTCAACCGATCCGATCGTTACTTTACGCTACCTTATAGCCCCGCTCTGAATTCATATCTTTGCTTTTAAAATTACCGACTTTTGCAACCGTGCGAGAAATATTCACTTCTTATCACCCATTAGTGCTGCAACTTGTGTAAGTGTAGCCTTGACATGTTATAGAGATCCCCTACAAAGGCTGTCATACAAAAAAAGTGAAGTTGTTAAGTATTTTTTTTCGGGCAGAGGGAACCTGAGAATCTACTGTAAAGACACTTCCGTTCCCCAGTAATATAATAATAATAAATACGACTAATACAATAATAATAAATAACAAGAATAAAAATGAAGATGACAATATAAGAAAATAAAATAAGTAACACGTATTCTTCTTCATTGGTACCTGCATATACATATATCTAATCTTTAATTATATTATTATAATCATTATTTCTAAGTAAGTTCGTAACGGACTACAATTTTTATTGTAAGCGAATTGCTGACTATTTTTGTATACATAATTTCGAGTACAACATTCCATAATCAATTAGAACAACAAGTCAGTTTAGTAAGTAAAATATTTTTAAAAGCTTAAAAAAACTATTAAAATACTATTTTTAGTATTCAAGTATTATTACTGGTAATACAACGTCTAGTTTATAAAAAAAAAATCTAGTATTTCGTGTGTCATACGTAGTGTGGTATTTTTAAATATAGTTTTAATGCACTCAAGATTTCAGGTTTTTTATAGAAAACAAGTTTTCGATACCATGTAGAAATACAAGTGTACCTTACTGGAATGCTACTAATACCGTTTAATATACGACTTGTAAATAATTTAAAATATAAGATGAATATTATTATACTTGAATAACGGACTGATATGATAAATTGATTGTTTATACTTATGTAGAAAACGTATATAAATTTGAATATAGCGGGACTCGAACCCGCGCCTACTGGAAACCGACCAGGCGCTCTGATCACTAAGACATACATTCTCATCAAGCTACGTCGAAATTTTTATACGCTTATTACAACTTATTTGTTGTTAGCATCCCTGTAAGGAAAATGTCGACGTAGCTTGATGAGAACGTATGGCTTAGTGGTCAGAGCGGCTTCTTTCCCGCGACTTCTAGAGGCATTGCCTTTTAAGTGGCGTAACTTAACACGGGATAAACGGATAAAACATATTCATTCACTCTCGTTTGAATTATTGAGAAAGTTGTATTTTTTTATTAAATTGTTGTTACCTGATTAGTTCACAACCTAAAATATTTTGTACGGTTGTTAGTCTGTTATGATTTAATAATATATTTACACTAATGTCATATAGTGTAAATTTTTTTAAAGTTGTTCCGCAATAGCAGTTTCCTTCCGCAATAAAAGTTGTTATAAAATATCCTATAGTTTACATTCTGCATATAAAAAAGTTAATGTGTGGAATTAAGAACATTTAAATTTCATACAAGATAGTTATCATTGTATTATTATATTATACGATTTATACTAGAAAACTGTTCATTTTGTTGCCGGCTCTTCACAGCAGAATTGCCTTCCCAGCTAGTGGTAGCTTAATATTTAATATTCGATTCAAACCTGCTAAATATAAAAAATATTATAAATTTAAATAAAATATTGTTAAAAATAAAAAAAGTTTACAAAAATAACGTATTTGAACCCATTATTATTATCAGCACAACAATGGCCTCTATAGGTATCTATTGATCATTACACGTTAATAGGCAACATACATTTAATCTCAGCAACTCTCAACTCGCAATACTTATCGATTATTTATTAAGGGTCTTGTTCTAATCTCGCCGATGATGTAATCTCCTGTTACCGGCTGACTGCACGATATGCAAGGTTGTGGGAAATAGGTTCAACGTATTTGGTCAATCTTAGCTTTGGTACAAAACCTGGTTTCAATTTAAATGTGAAATTAATTGAATTTATTTTTCTATTAATACCTTTTTAAATGTGTCATTTAATGTAGCGACATTTTTTCGGCTTTACGCTGTATTTCGCAAGGTTAGGCAGAGCAAACCTATTGTAAAGACACTCTTATTACGTATGTATTAATATTTCACAATTATTCGTTCTCCACTTTCTCAACGTCATCTCTTACCAGAACGGGAATCGAACTCAAAATCATTGTTTACAGTGAGAACGGTACCCTAGTTTATAATATATTGACTATAAATAAAATAAAATTATTCTATTAAATTTAATTTTGAATTAAGTATTTATTAGGTTTCTGTTTTCAAATTGTGTAAATGCACAATGCACAACAAAACTATAATAAAGCATTATTACTGTAAAAACGAATTATAGTATACGTACCCATTGTAAAAAATATATAATTTAGAAGTTAATTGCATTTTAAGATCAATATCTATAAAGTTTTGGTTGAGACGAACACCGACATTAGACTATCAACTGACTGATGACTACAGGTCACGAGGTGAACCCTGCGTGTAATGGATATTTTCGTGATGGACATCACTATTTATTTATGTTTATCTTGATGCAAATTATTTATGTTAAATACCTGTGTGTAAATCAATTATTTGTCGACGGTAGGTTGTGCTCGGTCTACACTGGAGAACTTGGGCAATTTTTTTTATTCTATTATTTTATTTAACGCAATTCTTGCCATATTATAGAATACATTTATTGGCGTACTTTTTATATAAGACTATCGCATGTTCTTTAGATAATATGAGGAACAACAAAACCGAACGCCGACCGGAAAAATCAAAAATGTCAATATAGGAATCACTTCCAAAATGCACCAAGACGACAACGAGAAGAGGAAATTCACACATATAGTATTTATTACGTATTTATGCATATTTCACAATTCACTTTTACTTTTTTTTAACTGAGCTGACTTTTGAATTATATAGAAAATGTGTGCTCACAAAAATACTTGCTGACAAATATGTCAGTACAGTAGTAACAATAATCAAATTGGACAGAAACTTTTTTTTTTAAATTCCATCACACAGATAACACAAAATCTTTTGTCGAGCAACAGATAACCAACGCTGTTACACCTGCGTGTCGCGAACAGATAACTAAACTTACAAGTACATATACCTTGAAAATACACATTTTAATTAATCTAAATATAACCTCGCCGTATCTCCATACAGAGACGCACCGCAATGACTGAGTCATTAAAATAAAACTGCACTACAACTCCCATATTGGGGCTATTCTTGATGATGGTTTACGAAGTACATGTAAATCTTGTATGCCACCATTTTACAGCTTAATATCGCTGGAAGCGTTAACTAAGTAAATAAAGCCTTATTTGTTATTAAATTGAAATTATGGTAGAATTTTATCAATAATTTTCATTGTTATTTGAAACTACTAACTCCTGAGATTCTTTGCAAATTATAGATATTCTCTTTACTGAATACCGATACAAAAATTGTCGATTACCTATGTATATAATTTTAAAATAAGCTCAATTCATTGATTATAATAAAAAAATATATTTTTATACATATAGAAAAAACACATACGTCTTCAAATCAAAACAATCTTAGAAAATATAAGAGACAACGACAACACAAACAGCCACAACAAATTTGTTTAACTTAAGTGGCATTTAAAATGGTAAACATTGCATTATCAAGCACAGCATCCGATGGACCAGAAGCATCGCTAAGAACCTATTAACACCGATTTGCATAGTAAAGGGCGGCGTGATCGGCCTGTAAATAATCGAGCGAGCCATCGATACCGAACGACGGCTCGCTCGAATCGATTAATTATAATTTATTAAAATACTCCTCTCTCTATAGATGTCTTGTGTAAATAGACTGTAACACCTCGTGTTATTTTATTTTGTAATCACATCTGCCAAAGCCGATGGATAGATAAAAGTTTCAGTATTTTTTGTGAAACTATTTTTACAATATTATTCTTCGCTTGTAGGTAAAATATAAATATATTTATAATATGTTTTTATATATTATTATATATATTATTTTAATAAAAATACGAGAGAAAATTATGCGTTTTGTTTTATATAGCTATTCATACAAGAACAGATACCAAAATACACTACTGGTGTACTTAACATTTACTTTTTATATTATTTTACCTATTTTTATGTATAATACCTACTTTCCAAGGCTTTGGCGGCTGATGTCATAGTTTGGCAGTCAATCCAAAGGCGTTTGACGAATTTCAACGACCGCCATCAATCGTTGACAACGGCAGTCCCGTTGTCAACGATTGATAGCGCATCACTTTACTTGCCTACTGAAGTGTGAAAATATTCAGCTGTTGTACCGCTAGCGGTCATTCATCTGAGTACGTTTCGTTGTTGAAGCTCCTTCGTTTTGGCTATCTTTTGATATCTTCCATTAATAAAATACTTACTTTAGTACACTTATCGAATATTTTATCATAGCCCGCTATAAAAGCCCACATTTAAAAACTTGTAAAAAAAATTTAATAAAAAAAATATTTATTCCTAAGTAGCTCCTTTCTGGGCTAGATTTAACATTCAAAAAATATTATTATTTAAAATTATATATATTAAATAATAATAATTTGTTTAATAAAAATCCTACTATCTTCGAAAAACTATTATATTCTTACATAAATAATCTGGGTGAGTTCAGTCACTCAACACGAAATAATAAAATCTCGCTCAGTCTAGAATTCGGGGGAAAATTAGTGTCTGAAGTAAAAAAACACAAAAACATACATAATAATGTAATTATACAATTAGTTAAATGTCATCATGACATATTAATTTCTGTAATGATATAAATATAATATGATAATAAATCACTTAACACTAACTGCACAATATACAAAAGTTAAGCAACACTGCTGTCCGCCCACGTCGTTGTTTATTTGAATTTACATCAACAGTTTTGCGTAGAGATTTGAATATAAATATTTTATATGGTTTTGCAATATTACATGGTATTAATGAGACGAATCGTCGTTTTTATAGGGCTTCTTGATCAATACCTGTGTTACGAGTTTCTATTCATTGATATTTTTATAATCATAGTATTAAAATAACTTCGTTTCTATAAAAATTAAATATATATTTACGAAAATGCTTCTAAGCCTATCTTATCCAGCCTGTTTTCTACCTTAGTTTTCTTTAATAAACGTGTTCCTTAAAAAACCTAGTAAAATTACAACAATAATAAATGAGAACTTGATTTTTTTTTATTTCAATTACAATTCAGATTAAGTTCCTCACGTCTTCCTGTTCATACAACATACATACATATTTTAATAGTTGTAGTATTTGCACCGCTATCTTGATCAACCTCTAGTTCTATTTCTAGATCATGAAATATTAAAAAAATATTTGAGGTCATTTCCTTTTGATATCACGTGAATTATTTATTATTGACAGTGATTATGACTCTATATAAATTACTCTATATTTTTCCAAGGTGTGTGAAAATTTCCATTTCTGGTTTCTCAATAAACATAGTGGAAAAATAACTAATACTATAAAATATTTTTATGTTTATAAAAGTATCACCTGGAGAGTTCGAACCCAAAATATACGTGAACGGCCGTCTGTTCGTCTCAACTGTGTCACGATAACATCAAATAATAATAATATACGGGACCTCCCAAACACAGTAATTACAGAACAGAACGACATTATTACCGATTAACTCTCAATTTTTATCACAGCTTGTTTACCTTACCGCGTGGAGTCCAGGAAATGCCATTTAAAAAGTAATCATTTTACATTTCACGGTATAGTTTGCCCACCACAGTGTAAAAATCATTAAAACAAACGTGATTAAAATAAAGCAGTCTACGTCAGTGTACCATTAAACGCTGCTCGCTTTGCTATTAATCATTCCGATAAGAGCGTCATATATGGTCACAGAGTGAGCTTCGATACAGCTTACGCGTATCGCAGCTGCACCACTGTGTTATATGTTCTGTTTAATAAAATATTGTTTTTTCTATAGAATAGTGTATAAAAAAATTGTAATGGACTTTATATACGGCGCACTTCATTTTTCTTCTTCTATTCTAGTATAAAATACACATTTTGTGTTTATGGTTTTATCCTTAGTAACAACATAGATACATTGGTCTTACGTTCTGTTCATAGCAAACGAAGAGAAGAAAAAAAAGGACAATTGATTATCACTAATTAATCTAAAATCTTCTTTCGTAAATCTAAGAATCAAATTTAAAAAATCAAATCTGCTTCACTTGCTTGCTTGTGTCTCTCCACCACGACGACCTCTAATCTATACATATAAAATCACAAACTCATCGTTGTCAGTACATGGAAAATATACGAGAAAATCGATGTATTATTGGGGGCATTTATTAATAAAATAGAATCCAAAACAACGACTTTTTAATTTCTGTTTGTCGTTGCATTTGTTCATGGTAATCTCAGAAACGACTTCACCGATTTAAATGCACTTATCACTTTTATATTCCGGCAAACTTCCCCTTAATATTTAGTGTTTCGCTGGTCGCTAGTATTAAATATAATAACGGTACTATTTCTTACATATTTATGTTAGTTTTTAACTTATAAAATATATAAACTATTATTATTATTAGCATTGAGGAAGCTCTCATATGGCTATAGATTGGACTTCAAAAGAATCCAGCTATCGCAGTGTGTCTTCCTTAAACACCGACACATCATAAACGTAATAAATTGTTATTGAAAATCACCAAGCATTAATTGCTCCGCCGCCCCGTTCGGTGTAAACGCTAAGTACATTGTGATGATGGTTTTCCTCATTTGTTTTAATGGACGACGCGGGACAATTTCACGTAGGTTTATGATATAATTAAAAAGATATTATAATTTTATAAAATGCCAACGGGTTAGTTTTTGACTTTAAACGCGATGGTGCTGGGTTCGATGTCACTCGGAGGTAGCAATTATTGATCTTTGATATTACACATTTTTGGAAACCCAAAAATGTATAATAAATATACGCGATTAATCGGGTTAAATAGTTTCATTTAAAACAATTAATAAGTTCAATGTCGCCATTAAATAAGGACTATCTCAAACTCTGGTCAAAATCCGCGAAACTTTGTTCTACAACAAAAACGTCGAAATTCTTTTAGAAAATATAATTTGCACTTTTTAAAGATGTATTCATTCAATTATGCAATATCTAGAAATATGCGCTTATTTACCTAGAATTGTTGTTTACCACTACTACAAGTACTATATATTTAAATGAAAATAACATTACTATTTCGACGAATATGAAATATAAAAATAATCTAATAATAAATATGAAAATAATAAATATAATATAATCAATATATGTATATATAGACTATATGTTAGAATATAATGGTGAAAAGGAAATACTTATATAAAATGTATGAGTCTTTTATCGACAGTTCCTGTCTTTATTATTATTGTTTAGTCTGTATAGGAATTTTTCTTGTCGTAAACACATGGGTTTCTAATAACTAAAACTTTCCAACTTTCCGATCGTAAAATATTTATTGCTATTGCACTTGCATTGTAGGATTGAAAGACACAAGATTCTTTAAGACTTAGAGAAAGTTAAGTAAAGTTTCTTGAATGCTTAATAAGCTTGAATTTATGAGATTTTCATAATATTATGACACTGTGAGGCAGCATAGTACTTAGTTAAAGTACCCACTTTATGAATAAGTAAGCACTTATGAGTCAAGAGTGTCTCATTTTAGATTTGGGAAGGTTATACTGTCCGGTACCTAGCGTCATCTGTATTGTGAAGTAAATATATTTTCAATATATATATTTTTTTCATTTTCAAATAAATGCCCTAATGTCATATAACTCATACAGAACGTTATAACAAAACTATTATAACATTTATAATACAATTTGAAATTTTGATAAAATACGTATATCTAATGTGCAACATTTAATATGTTTATTAATAATATTTATACAATTACAACACCAATATCCTATATCTGATCTTATTTTTAAAGGCAAATAAGTCTAGTTCTCCAGTATAAAAAAATAAGAAACGAATTCTAAACGTACTAATAAATACTAAACCTATACTTATCTATTTAGACAAACACTTTGCAATTATAGAGGCAATAATAGCCGCTAGTTCAATCACCCTCACGCTTTGTGTCGGAACACATCGAACACGATGCACGAAACAACCGTGGGCGTTCCCTTGATGTATTTACTGGGAACGAACAAATAGTTTATTAGATACTTATTACTTAATTGCATTTGATCTACTAGATATACTATGACGTATGTGAGGCCAGTCGTGGCGCAGCGGCACAAAGTGTGAATGTAAAACCGACTGGTTGTGGGTTCGATCCCCACTCGAGGTGATGAAATATTTATTTAAATTTATATTTTCATTTCTTTGCCCTGGTGTCGTGGAAAAGCGCGGCGTTGAGTTCTCCCACTCAACATGCTATGCCTCCAGAATTCGGCAGAAAGTGGGGAACGGAATGTCTTAACACTAGGTTCTATTCTAAAAAACAAACTAAGATTTAAAATTAAATTCAAATATGAAATATAATTAACATGTACAATGTACATTAACATTTAAAAAAAAGTAGATTCCAGGTCATTCGGGAAACAAAAGTGCGATTGTAAATGTGACAGGTTGTGGGTTCGATTCCCACTCGAGGTAATTAACAGTAACATTTTCATTTTCTTGCTCTGGTAACAAGGCTAAGCGCTGCGTTGAGATCCACCACTCAAAACGCAATGTCTGCAATATCCGGGGAAAAGTAAAAGGAACGGAAGTGTCTGAATGGGATCAGAGTCTTCTAACACCAGGTTCCCAGGCTCCCTCTGCCAGCCTACCTTATATACTATATACCTACTATATAGCGGAATACAGTGTCAATAAAATTGTGAAAAAAAAGTTTGCGATTACATTTCTTTTTATTAGACAATAGTGTTAGTAAAGTGCTGTATTGGATTATTTTACTTTGTTAATAAATAACACTAAATTCAGGGTTAAGCGGAAAACTGACACATAAAATACTTAGTGAGATTTCAATATTCTAACAATAGCCGTGTTTATATAAGCAATCATGATTCAAAGAAACCTTAAAAGGTTAATAATTAGATAGTAGTTAAAACTACTATCTAATTATTATGAATAAATGGAAAGTACGGCATTTAGATTTACATAGGTCAACTAAACTAATTTTAGGAAAAAACGTATGAATATTATTCATACACTGAATGACACATATTAATTAAACCTAAGATAATAAATATATCTCTACAGACTATATAACTTTTGTTAATGAAGAAATTAAATTAAATACTTCTACGTTGAAACATGCCAAGTTCATCTAGAAAGATAACGAAGTAAATATATTCAATACATACAGTACAGTCGACGAGAAGTGGCCGTTCCGAAGTTAGGTTGTCTGAACTTTTGCTCATTATTCACTCGGAGAAAAATAACCAAAAGTAAGAAAAATCTTAAAATCCGATCTGCGCAGCCATCTACAGCTAACTCCAAGACGGCCACGATTCGTCGACCGTACATATCTCAAAAGTAAATGAATATTTTAAGCCGCAACTCATGAGCCCGGCTAGCTCAGTCGGTAGAGCATGAGACTCTTAATCTCAGGGTCGTGGGTTCGAGCCCCACGTTGGGCGTTACTTTTTTTTATATTTGTATTAGTACCGTAGTACATATAAATAATATTTTTTTTAAATACATATAAAAATTAATTATAAATATAAAATGTTTATTTGAAAATTTACAATTTTATATAGTATTCAACATAATTAATTCAATACGTTAATCAATTAGTTTCTTATTCCAAAACTGTATAAAATAAAAAAAAATACATAAATCTCGATGCAATCACTACATGGAGTGCAATCGTATTACATCGCAT
The DNA here is from genome assembly GCA_013421005.1 of Heliconius erato x Heliconius himera. NCBI lineage: Eukaryota > Metazoa > Arthropoda > Insecta > Lepidoptera > Nymphalidae > Heliconius > Heliconius erato x Heliconius himera. The sequence continues at coordinate 29,439 of JAATLQ010027876.1, read as the reverse complement.
CGCGCTCCCAACCTTATCCCGACTAATAGAGATTGTATCGGTTGGCGAGGAGCCAGCTCGGCAATTTTATTAAAAACTAGCGTGGCATTGTTAACATCTGTTCTACAGACCTGGCCAATAAACTAAATACTTTATTGCAGTACAGTGACCCGGCGCTACGGCGCGGCGATACGTTACTATTATAAATATAATAAATAATAAATAATATTTGATGTTTGATATTTTCATTTTCTTAAAATATAAGCACTTGGTCTGTGTTTCGATAATTTCGAATTGAAATCTCATTAAGGGAAATATTTTTGACATGTTAAGTTCACATTATGCGACTCTGTCTGTACCAAAAATCCTTTAACTGGGTTCGAAAGCTTTTACGATATCTTTCCAGAGATGTTTATACCATAAAACAAAAAAAAAGAAACCATGCACCTTCTAAAAATTATAGAACAAATAATGGTTATTATTTGATTTGTTAAATATTATTATATAAATAGATATACTACAAGAATAATTTTACTTTAAAAATGTTATAGTATAAAAAAAATAAAATAAATCAGCTTCACGCTGTATCCTGCTCACAGCAGGGTAGGCAGAGGGAGGTTCCCAGTGTTAAGACACTCCGTTCCCCACTTTCTGCCGAATTCTGAAAGCATTGCGTGTTGAGTGGCAAATACTCAACGCCACACTTAGCCTCGACACCAGAGAGAAGAAATGGAAATATACATTTAAGTAAATATTTCATCTCCTCGAGTGGGGATCGAACCCACAACCAGTCGGTTTTGCAGTCACACTTGGTGGCACTGCGCCACGACTGGCCTCAATGTTATAGTATACTATGTAAATAAATAAAAACGTACCTGTTTTTTTCTTATTTGGAGGCAGGTCACGTATGCAAGCCCAAACCCATAAACCATTTTTTCTTATCGTAAAAGGGAAAAGAGGTTGTAATAAAAAAAAAAACCATTGTCAATCAATCGACTCCAAAGAATTATAACAAACTCAATTTAACTGATAAACAAGCAAATTTAAAAAGTATATATATTGTATGCTTAACGAAAAACATAAAAAAAATAACCCACAAAAGTTCACATAATAAATATATCAGCATAGTAAACTATAAAATATTAAACTTATATTTTTATAAACGAATATTTTTCGGTTAGTCGCAAACTGATATTTTTGTTTTAATTTGGAACGTTAACAATAAATTCATCATATTTTTGCAGTTCAAAACGAAAAAAGAAAACAATTGGCCGACTCACAGAAGAAAAATATAAGCTAAACAACTTTTCAATTTATAAGTGAAAACAACGTTGTAAGTTAACGAGTTAAATGCAATACTCAGAACATTGTATAAAACTCGAGTCAAAAAGGTTTTAATAAAATATTCACAGTTACGTACAGCTAATTTATGGTTAAAGTTGTGAATATTGCGCGAAAACATGTATTCAAAAAATGTGCGAGCACAGCGAAATGCATGAGCACATATTTTTTTGTTTTTTTTTTTTATTTATTTTTGTGGTGTAGCCTCCGAATTTATTTTAAATACATACTAGCAACTTGATGTCACTGTGGCGCAGTTTAAAAGACACAGCAACTGTGGGTTTAATGAATTATGATCGAATTTGAGAGAGCATGTGGTTCAATTAATAGACAATTAGTATAGAGTGGAATGATTTGTCATTCTCTTAACGTACCATGTAAAATGTGGGAGATTCTCATAAAAAATCTATGTAATCTCTGGTGTGTGTGTAGTGTAGGAAATATTTATAAAATGAATAGCAAGAGTTTAGTCGTAGCGAAGGCATACGCTAGTATGCCTCGAACCTACACGCTAGTGTAGGTTCGATTTCCACTCGAGAAAATCCAATATTTAATATTTTGACATAGCACAGACATGCTATGCCAGCTGCATGTTTAGACAAACACCAGAAATGCACATTAATTGCCATCATTCAGAGACCTTTATTAAAGTTTGCAAGAAAAAATCACTGTAAGGAACACAATAAAAAAAAACATAGAGACATTATTTAAAAACAATCAATTTCTACTTCCGAAATTTAAGATTTGTATTTTGACTAAAGAGATATATTATAACTTCTATTTTATGTTGAAATTATTTGTAGTAGTTTATATTTACAATACATAAGTTAATACATTCATATGTAATAACTTTAGTAGAGCCAATAATCATGAAGCTCACAAATATTTTTTCCATACAAGGAGATATTGGCGAAGTGATTAGTGCTCAAGTGGCACGCTCGGAACAACATAAACTAAAAACTGAGCGGAATTTTTCTTTTATTTATTTTGTAACTTACAATTATTATGTTTTAACTAAAATATATAGAATTATGCTACATTAAAGAAACGCGTGCGGAATATAAGACATCATCAAATTCATCTTCATGATTTTGATGATCTGAATTAGATCCATCATCTAATTTCGTTAAACCAAAAACTTCGAAGTACCCACTGAAACTCTAGGTTCCCTGGCGACATCAGAATAAACACAAAAGAGCTATGAAGGGACACCGCCTACACATACCGTCGATATTTTATTATTTTTTAAATGACTACAGCCGCAATTTTAAAGTACATGAATCGCACAGTGGGCGTTTCTTGAGAGCATTGCGAAGTATTACTTAAAAATCGTTTCAAAACAGAAAGCTTTTAAATATTGCGCTCAAACTTAGCGATAAAACTGCATATGAATATCACAACAATGAGTTATAATGAGGTAAAATTTGTTTTGTTTATTTGTTTCACTTTAAAGGATAATCTCTTTAACTTTTAAGCGGATAATAAAAATATTTATTTTATAAGCTTAAAATGACCAAATATATAATTAAAGATTACTATAAAAATATATTTTTATATGCAATATAGATTAAGCGTACATAACATGTTAAGCGCTTCCGGCAAAATGTCTCAATTATACACCAACAAAAAAAAATGTATATAAAGGAAATTATAAATTTAAATAAAGGAAATTATATTTATATTCATATTATTTACTTCGATCTTTTATTGAATTAATCTTTTTATCACCATTTCAATGTTGAAAGATTGCTTAATGCAAATTAATTACATACATGTAATGAAAAATGTTATTTGCAATTTTATATCTCGATTGCTACATTACGGACATATATATAAATTCTTAAGTTTAATTAATAATTTTGATTTAATTTAAACGAACCAGTGACCTTATTAAGTTATACTCTGTTCATATATTTTTCATATGGGAGAGAGCACAATGTAAAACTTTTCTTATTCCACGTTTCGTCCATTAGGAAAGATTGTGTTAAATGTGAGTACTTCACTCACCTTAATAGGTCACTCAGATCTAATCCGAAATTCTAAATATCTATTTAATAAATATGACTCTTTCCCCACCACAAACAACCAACATCTCCACAAACATAGAATATCTAAAATATATGTAAAAACAACATATTAAATTAAGGATTAACAACATTAATACATCAGTTAATCCAGACACTAACACGGTAACATCAACGAAGTAGAGAATCAGAAATATCAAATCTAACATCTGTAGCGAAGTAGCCGCAGATAGGAGTAGGATAATGGGTAGTTTGCGCAATGCTGCATTATCGTGTGATGTTTCCTGCAAGCACTACCACTAAGCGACATTTAACAACTCTGTTCAGATAAACGCACTTAGATTACAGATAAGTAAACTTTCTTGAACATGATTGAAAGTTTATAGTTTGTACCGTTGTCACATTAGCGGTCAACTGTCTAATAGGTTGGAAATGTTATTCTTAATGATTGATTTCTTTTTAGGTTTACGCAGATCCCGCAGGACTATCCCACTTTCAATTTTAGGGGCATTGTGTGTTAAGTGGAATTCAACGCCGAGCTTTGCCTCGACACTAGTGCGAAGAAATTAATATAATGAATATTTCATTTCCTGCCCCCAGTGGGAATGAAACCCACAACCTATGGCGTTTACAGTTATATGCATGTGCCCCTGTGTCACAACTGGCCTTAACTGACCTCTTTATATATTTTTAATAATTTGAAAACAGTCAATGAGTGATCTGGTTATGAGTCGAAATTAGCAAATAATACAAATATTAGTAACAATTTATCGATTAGAATCCTACTCTTGAAAGATTTTTTTCTTTTTAAAAAAAATCTTCTTTATGTATATATCAGACATATTAATAGCAGACTGCGGGCTTTACATTAACAAAAGGAAACGGAAATATTATTTTTATCTATGGAATAAAAATCAACACGACAGGAAATTTAAAAAACCTACGCCATCATAGTAAATTGCAAAAGTAACGTTACGATCTCCATATGCAGTATAAAAATGCGCAACGTGTCCTATCTGCTATCTATCATGAATGTACTGAGCGAAATTTAACGACATAGAAGTGATAACCCCGGGGCACAATATCAGTAATACTTAACCTATTTTGCGGACACTACATTTTTGTGTTATCGTAAAAAAATATCTAAATCTAGATACGTACAATGAAGAAACCTGATTTTGTATATTTTTGACGACATTGTGTGTTAAACGAATTTAGGATTTTCAATAAAATAGTTCGCGTTTATATAATTCGGCAGAAAATGGGGAAAGGAGTGTCTTAACACTAGGTTCCCTCTGCATACCCTGCTGTGTGTGGGATACAGCGTGAAGCTGATTTATTCAATAAAATATAGCTCACAGTGGCTACTATTATGGCTACACGAAATGTCAGAACGTTAACACTTAAAATACGAATAAAGTAGATTGGTTGAAAAATAGAAGATTTAGTATTACATTAGCAACACAGCATTATTTCTATAATATAAGATAACTAAAATTCTTTGTTTAAACTACAAGGCGTGGAAGAAGCGTAAAGATAAGATAAGACGCAACAGAAGATAAAACTTCCTTTTATAATCAACTTAATTTATATTCATTTTCATGTAAATTACTTAATTAAAACTTTATGTGAGTACAAAAATATAGTATTTAAGTGCACTATCCCATTCAAAGATAGCACAAACTGCATGAACTTTTACGACGGGTCTTAAGATACTTTCATATAGATAAGATGCACAGATATAGGTACCGGATTTGCTTTCTTTTTATCTATTTCCATTTTGTGTTTACTAACACTTGTTATTTTATAAAGTTTTAATGACGTATAAAATCTAATGCAAACGAACTCATGAGATGCTGGCCAAGCCAGCGTTATCGTCGGTCGACGTTTCCTGCGGGCACTAAGCGACATTTAACGACTCCAGCGCGATCGGCACACACTAAAATTGCAACGATAACATCTTCTTAATTACCCATCAGATTATTCGGGGAACTTCAATTTAATATAGACCACCCGCATTATTCTGAATTTTGGAGGACAAGCTGCTCTGGTTTCACCTTGTATGTGTGGTCCATATGAAATTTAAGTTAAGTAAATATAAAGAACGAAAATGGTTGTAAAAAAAAAATCATGAAAATTATTTTTTTAAATATATTAATATACTTTATTACAGATGTTTCGATAAAAAAATTAATCGCGATCGAATTTCTCCCATTTAATTTCTGTACCCGTAACTACATATATTTGACGCCAACATTGAAGCCTTTTAATTTCTTTCAAAATCTTTAATATGTTTACCTAATCGAAGTTAAAATTAAATAAATAACAGTTATTTCATCATCAAGGGACACAATAGTACATTACTACAAGCTACAAATTCCAAATAATGTAATAGATTTCCTTGTATAATCGATCAAAATGTAATTTAAATTATAGCGACTACAAACTAATATTATCTTAGAAGTGACAACACAATTACATGCTACGGAATTAACATTTCATGTTAAATTCCACTACAACTATAACCTTTACTAAATAACATACATTAGTCTAATAAATAAATATCTTATTTGAATATAATTATAATTTTGTATTTAATGAATATACCTATAAAATTATTTTATAACATAATATTTATTTTATTTATTTTATAACTAAATTATTTACAAATACGTTAAGTTTTGCCCTTAAACACGCAATGTATCACTTGGTGGAAAGTGGGGAATAGTTTCTCAACAGTAGGTTCTCTCCGCCTACTCTCCTATATATCTACCTCCTTGAAGCAAGAAGAAAAAAAATGATAGATTAGAGATAAGAAGAATTTAAATATAATGTTTTTTTAATTTAATTTTTTTAATTTTTTAAGTATAATGTGTAATACGATTGTAAAATAAATTATATTTATATTTTACGATAAACCTGAATAATACAACAAAAATATCAGACCCATTTAGAAAGGCACATCAAGAGAATAATAAGAAAAAAGCACACCGCGCGACGGCCTTTAACGTCTCGTTATGGCGAGATTACGATCGCGGCAGTTTACGAAATATAGAAATGAGCGCGCGCAGACGATCTGGCGACGACATGAGTTAAGATCAATGTTTTTACTTTGAAATCATGTATAAACTAAAATTTATAATACAAAATTTACGGTTATTACAACCACAAAAATTAATATGTTAATATTGTCAATTATAAAAACGGTAAAAAGTATTAATGATGTTTTTTTAATGTTACTCTTATAAACAAATTACGAGCTTATTATCTGTGCCCGTAAAGAAAAAAAATAAATGAAGCCGTTATTTCTTTACATTTTTAAAGTGTTATTCCACAGGACAAATACTTTTTAGAAAACATATAAAAGATACACAAAAAACACAAACACAAACGTTACAGTAACATAAACTGTGTATCGCTATACAAATATTTTTTAGCTTTACGCTGTACCTCGTACATAGCAGGATAGATAAAGAAAACCTGGGAACCTAGTGTTAAGACACCACCCCGTTCCCAATAATATTTTCCTCCGTAATCGTTGAGTGGCGGAATTTAACGCCGCGTTTTACCTCGTCATCAGATACCATAACGAAATTTATAATCTGAACAGAATATCAAATTTTCATTTCAACATAAACTATATCCCTATTCAAGACATAATAAATCGATACACAAAAATCGATATAAACTTTCAACACAATGTAGATATCAGCCGACGATATTGAAAATGGGGTCTCAGATCGCGAAATATGAATAAACATTTAATTTCAGCGCGATTTATAGGATACTTAATTTAAATCCAATACAATGGCGGCCAATAAAAGACTAATGATGGCCACGTAAAGCGCGGCGCGTGGGTAGCGAGCGTGTCGTGTGCGCGAACTTACGCAACATTTAGTGCTACACGTTTTTAATATCGATAAATTATAATTATTTATTTGTTTTTGTTTTATAAATTTATCGTTTTTACACTTTTTATATGGGCTATAAAGTTTCAGGTAACAAAATTGAAAGTTATTATTGTCTTGTTTGTTTTTTATATATTAATGCATAACTTAATACCAAACAGGTGATCTCAATATATTTCACTAGGTGCTCTACTAACAGAAGTAACATTAAACATCGCTCAACTTACAAATCGATAAAACAGTCTTAAAAATTAAAATATGAGATAAATATTTTTTTTCAGTAAGCACAGTAGTTCATGTTACAATGGTCGGTAGGAATAGTATTATTAACCATAGAATTGGACTCCAACATATTTGTCAATAACTCGAATTAGCCAAAGTACGTAGAATAATAAAATTATTAAAAAAGATTAGGTTGATGACAGTGGACGAGGCGGAAGAGGTATGAAGAGACCGTAGCGTTTGGCGCTCCGTTCTTTAGTAAGTAATTAAGAAAGACAAGTCTGCATTTAACAATAACGTAATCGTTATGCTTTATGTAGGTATATATATATTTTTAGCAAAAAATATGTTCCAAAAATATTTTCAATCATCGCAACTCAATATAACTCGTCGACACACATCAAATGTACATCCTTACTTCGCTATTGGATTTACAGTTTATATATCTCAATATACAGAATATCGATAAATTTACACGCAGACGTATAGTAGTAATTGACAGTTCCTTTTTTATAGCAATAAGATATGTAGTAAATTTAATTATTTTTACATCTTTGCATTCACTGTCAATTTCTATTAAAACGTTGGTCTACGTAAGAATAATATAATTAACATTATAAAACTAGAAAGTTGGTTTGATTAAACGAACTAATCCCAACTTGGTTCGAAATGAAAAATTGTTATATGGCCTTTATACTACTGGTTAGTCGTTTGGAAGCAGCTCACTGTACCTGCATTCAGAGCTATATCGGATACTTAGAATGTGTCATAACTTTTATTTTATATTCTATTTGACCATGAGGGTGAAACGGCGGTAATAGCAAGTGATTAATAAAATGAAAAAAATAATACTTTTATTGTGAAATTAGTCCATGACAGTGTAATATTTACGACTTTAAATTCACATATTATATACAAAAGTAGATTAAAGTCTAATAATGATGTTCCTAACATTAAATCCACTAGAACCACTTCTGAGTCAGCCCTCCGTTTTGTAGAACAACTTGTCTAATTCTGATATGCAAACACTTAAGGCTTCATTCAAATTTAGAAAAGAGACAATCGTCGGTTTTACTTCAAAGGAACGGCACGTAATTAATTCAGCTATAATTTCGGGACCGGGTCCTTTGATGAAATTGAAATCGTCCGTAGAATTCGTCAATTTGGCACACACCGCACACCTATTAAAATACCTTTGTTATTTTAATTGCTTATTATATATAGTAAGAAAGGTGTTTGCTAGACTTGTTGAAATTAAAAACGAAATTTATAAAAAAACTAAGCACAAGAGGCCAGTCATGGCACAAAGTCACAAAGTGTGGCTGTAAACGCGATAGGTTTTATTTTTATTCCCTCTCGAGGAAATTACATATTTAATATTCCTATTTTCTTCGCTCTAGTGTCGAGGCAAAGCGCAGCATTAAGTTTCGCCACTCAACACGCAATGATTGCAGAATTCGATGGAAAACGGTGAAAGAAGTATCTTAACACTAGATTCCCTCTGCCTACTCTGCTCTATCGCATACCGCGTGAATCTAAAAAAGAATTAACAACAAAAATCCTTAGAAGAAAGGTAGATAGATGATACATCATTTTACACATTTTCTGTATAAGCCACTATATTGCGTTTTGAAATTTGGTGGCAAAGCCCTACCTAGAAGGAAAATATTAATTGAAACTTTATATAAATTAATTTGCCACCTACCTACCTGCTTCTAATTATGATAGATTCTTTTCGTCCTAAAGTTTGTCTGGAAGAGATGGCTACTTAGCCATAAGACCGCCTTTTGTGCATTTTGTTTTTATCATATTTTATGTGTGTATCTATTGTGGTGTAGAAATAAAGTAATAATAATAATAATAATAATATATTTAAAAATCTTATTTTATAAAAATATTGGCATTTGCAAGTTGAAATATGATAAAATATAATATTTCATTAAACAAGAATAATATTGATTCACAAAACATAGCAACATTGTGGGAAAACCTAGGGTAAGTAAGAATTGTAATTGAATTGAAATCGATATCTCCCCTAGCTTACGACTACGTTTTTTGATTAGATTAGTGTTGTTTTTTCCGTCTAGGTTTTAATGTAATTAAAGTGTAATATGGCTCACTTAGTGATGCTGTTGGAAGTTGGAACTTGTCTTTAGTCTTTGATTACTTTGCTTGATTTTTTTTTACTTTTCGCTGTTTTTTTTTCAGCTCTACGTTTTATCCAATGTATAGTAAGCAGTATAGGCAAAGAGAATTTAGCGTCAAGACATTCCGTTCGCCATGTTCCGCTCAAATTCAAGACAATGACAAGACCTTAAATATATATTTACTAGTGGGCGCGCGCAGCTTCGCCCGCTTATTTGCATCCTTAGGGGTGAATACCAAAAAAACCACGAAACACGTGTTCAATAAAATATTTTTAACAGTCTGAACTTAATTTTTTATAAAAATACATGTCCTTTTTCCCGAGCGGAGATTAAAACCGCCACCATCGCATTTAAAGTGAGAATTTATTTCACCTTTTTATTAATTAACATCTAGTAAAACTATAAAACCGAACAAATAAGCAAACGAAATAAACTATACTCCTTTATCAAGAGGCTTATTACTAGTCCTAAAGTAAGTTATTATTTAACTAATCACTAACTGACAATATTGGCGTGTAATCACCATTGTAGTATAGTACCTATACAATATAAATCAAACAAATCTAATTAATCCCTTACAACTAATGTAAATAAGCATGTAATAACGTTCAAATCGTGACATACGGTTTCGTTTACCGTTTAAGGAGAACTACTATCACATTGCTATAAATTACACGGCTGCTGCTCGCTAGTTGTTGGCGACGACTGTTCTTCGACTGTTTAATGTTTTTAGAAATGATAGGATTTTTTTTTTATTTTGCCAAATCGAAAAATCAAATATTATTATTTATTTAGCTTTTAATATAAAAAATATATTTATTTATTTTAATTATATTTATGTCTTCTCGTAGAGATATGTCCTCTCCTGTCAGACTAAAACTGACTGTTTTAGTCTGACAGGAGAAACTGGGTAAATATAAAATAAATAAATAAATCAGCTTCACGCTGTATCCCGCACCCAGCAGGGTAGGCAGAGGGAACCTAGTATTAAGACATTCCGTTCCCCACTTTCTGCCAAATTCTGGAGGCATTGCGTGTTGAGTGGCAGAGAACTCAATGCCGCGCTTTGCCTCGACACCAGAGCGAAGAAATGAAAATATAAATTTAAGTAAATATTTCATCTCCTCGGGTGGAAATCGAACCCACAACCAGTCGGTTTTACAGTCACACTTTGTGCCCCTGTGCCACGACTGGCCTCAACTAAGCAAATATAATTATAAAAAGAAAATTAACACAATTGAATAAACCATTTTTTTTTTAATTTAGACAATTCTAATAAAATTTGATGTGGACTTTTTTCAAATACAGACATTAAAACTAAGGCATAACGAAACCATTAAAAAAATTGAAACTTTAACGAAAGTCACAGTAAAACAAATGATATATTACAAGTTCTAGTCAAATCCCCAATACATAACGCTATTCAATGTGACAGCCGGTCCCATACACGTATTAAGTTGTATGCACACAAGTAACAAGATAGTGGCTGCCTTTCCCACTTCCTGTGGGTTACAGTAATGAGATAATTAATTATTCGTCCGTATAAAATATGTTTACTATGAATTGGCGTCATACATTAACATATATGTATATAGAAAATAAGGGAACGCCTTGAATGATTTATAACAGAACAAACGTTCATATGTATTTCCGAAGTTACGCGCTGCGCACGCTGTATCCCAAATAAAGCAGGGTAGCTAGAGGGAAACTAGGAAACTAATGTTAAGATTCTGTCATCTTAAAACGATTCCGCTCCACACTTTCCGCCGAATTCAGGAGGCATTGCTTGTGGAGTGGTGGAACTTAACGCCGCGCTTTTGCCGCGGCACCAGACCGAAAAAATGAAAATATTAAATATTGCAGTCCCCAAAATGAATCGAAGTTCCATTATGCGATATTCGAAAAGAGAATCGAAAATAAAGCAACATTTTCTATATCCTGCACGTTCTAAACAAACACTTCAACCAAAGTTGAAAGAATCAGTTAAATTCAGGAGACAGAAGTATGTAAAGCATACCTCCGTCTTGTGAATGACCAAATCCGTTAAAATTATAAAATTTTCCCAAACAGGAACAACAGCAAACCATATTATCAATGAAAAACTACATACCTAATATTACAATCAAACAAGAGATTAAAGAGAAAATCTACAATATTCCACATGTATTCACTATAATATTATACAATAACAGTATCAGAACAGAGTCATCACCCGTATACATTACAATCCCGTAGGAAGTCACAATTACAAAGGCGACCTACGCGGCACTAACTCGTTATTAGCTGTATTAGTGGTCTTTGTATGACGCGGGGGATCAACATGTAGGCGACGGGAGTGTTCTATAATGCATTTACATTCTATTATTACGCTATATTTAGAAAACTTTTTACAACCAATTATTTACATTAACAAAACAGAATTTAAATTATTAATTTTATCGCGATGAAATACGCGTCAGTCGTGGCGCAGAGGCACAATTTGTGACTGTAAAACCGAGTGGTTGTGAGTTCGAGTTCGAGCTCGAGGAGATGAAATATTTACTTAAATGTATATTTCCATTTCTTCGCTCTGGTGTTGAGGCAAAGCGCGGCGTTGAGTTCTGCCACTCAACACGCAATACCTCCAGAATTCGACAGAAAGTGGGGAGACGAGTGTGTTAACATTAGGTTCCCTCTGCCTACCCTGCTGTGTGCAGGATGCAGCGTGAAGCTGATTTATTTATTTTTTTATCTGTATATTCTTACATCACGATGCCATCGTGGAGCAGGGCGTCTGTTGGAACGTGGGTTCTATTAATACTTAGGGAAGTTAAATGATGCGATTTAAAAAAAAATATGTTTGTTTATTAAAATAATTACGACGCATTTAATTCTGATAATCTAATAATTTTGGATGCATCATACTTTGTTACTATCGGAATTAATTAATCCTATTTAAAGCAGCGCGCAGTTACCTGGGTAACTCCTGCATGCATCTTCTGATTATATTAAATCAAATTAAATCAGCTTCACGCTGTATCCAGCACACAGCAGGGTAGGCAGAGGGAACCTAGTGTTAAGACACTCCGTTCCCCACTTTCTGTCGAATTCTGGAGGCATTGCGTGTTGTGTGGCAGAACTCAACGCCGCGCTTAAACTCGACACCAGAGCGAAGAAATGGAAATATAAATTTAAGTAAATATTTCATCTCCTCGAGTGGGGATCGAACCCACAACCAGTCGGGTTTACATTTTTCATGCCGCTGCGCCACGACTGGCCTCATTTCTCATTCTGATTATATACTTCTTCTTATTTATTTAATAATAATTGTTATTTATAAATGTATAATCCAAAAAGGGGAATCAACAAAAGGAAATAAGAACCACTCAAGAAAAAATAAAAAGTATAACTTTATTATTTCCGGCACCGCTTTATATGATTTATTGCTATAATGGTTGCATTAATCTTCGTCAATAATGATTATACTTTTACGTTAACGCAAATAATATTTTATATATGAATATTTTTTAAAGAGGTTTGTGCATTTTAATTTAATATATAGGAAAATTTGGTTTGCATTCGATGTTAAACTGTCACAAACGTCGAGGAATAAATTTTATAAGGCATATATTATTAATAATTAATGTAAATTAGTACCTACTTTTATAATTTAGATTAATAAATTGAAGACTTAATTTTGTAAACAAATACACTCAACTACCATATATAAATTATTGAACAAAATGAAGCATTTAGATAACGCAATCATTTTAAACACAAATTTTAATACCACATAAAAATATAAGAAACAACCATAATTTAAAACATACAAAACTAAAATAGAACCTAAAACAACCCATAACTAAAGCACATACCAACACTTAACTCGCATAACACAAGTTCATTTAGCTCACTCAGTTTACCTATTAGGTGGGTAATGATAATTGTAGGTGAGAGAGGCGACGTTAAGGTTTATGGGAGACATCAGCACAGCTCCGTGAGTCGGGTAGGCAAGTTTAATGAGTTTTTAATTTTAGGCATGTACCTGAGGCTTGATGGCAAATTGCATGCACTGCGCATAAGCTTAGCTTAATATCGCAGATTTATCACTGATATTACAGTACGGTCAACAAGTCGTGGCCGCTTAAGTTAGGTTTTCTGAACATTTTTGGGCTTTGTTCACTCGGTAAGAAAATAATCAGATGTACGAAAAAACGTATAATCTGTGCGCAGCCATTTACATCTAACTTGATGGCGGCCACGACTCGTTAAACGTACTGTACTACGTTTACACAAAGTTGTCTGGTCTAATATTAATAGTAGCCTTAGGTAAAGTTGTCTCGTCTTGTGTTAAATTTAGTCTTCAACTGTTTGAGGATATTGTTGTCTACATTGCATAGATAAGAAAGCAATGTACTAATAGGTTTTCAAGTTATCAACATAAATATTAACAAAAAAAAATTTGGAATTGGAGCCGTTATAGCACAGTGTCTCGCTATAAACTGCAGCTACAATTGTTACTTCGATTACCACCGATTAAAAATTAACACCGGGATTTTTTTTTCATTTCCTCGGTTTAGTAAAAAGAAAAATGGCGACATGGTATCTTAATATTAGGTCTCATCTGCCTACCCTGTTTTGCATATACCAGAGTTTTTAGTTAATGAATATTACAAACATTTTCAACGCAAACTAAAAATGAGCAAAAAAGTAAATGTCTTGCATTTTTGGAATATCTATGTCATTAAAAAAAATACTTTCTGTAAGAAAAAATTATCGTTAAAAAATATTTTAAATACCTTCCTCATTTAACTTTTCTTCATAATTTTAATATTAATATAAAGAAAATATAAACTCAAAGGCGTACAAAAAACGTACGGACAGACTTTCATATCTGTAACAAAGAACACAAGACCTTTGCCTTCTCAAGTTCGTGATGATGATCGTTAGGTGTCGTTAACAAGGAGGAGCAGGCTTTATGTGCGTTACTCGGCTTCCATGTAGTTGTATGTAGAGAACGAGGGTTGCGAGAATTATATAATAAAAGAAACCGGTCAAGTGCGAGTCGGGATTCACCTACCAAGGCTTCCGTGACGATTTCAGGATTGAAGGTCAACGGGAAGTATAACTTATTAAAATTGACAAATTTAAGTTTGCGCGCATATTCACTCATTTTATATAAAATTAACTCAACAAATATAAGTTTGTAATAATTTTTTGATGAAATATTTATAAATTTTAATTTTTCACCAATGATTGTTTCAGGCTGCTAGTGACTAACAAATATTACTTACGCTTATATTACCTATGCTTTTTATTTGGTTTAATGCTGTATACAAAAGCTCACTATCTAATTATTGGCATTTACAGGCAAAATAAGCATAAAAATTTAACTCAGTTTTGCTATATTATTCCTTATCCTCGAGGAAATAAAACATTTATTTAAATTTATATTATATTTTCTTTTTTTCGCTCTGGCGTCAAGGCAAAGCGCGGCGTTGAGTTCCGCCACAGGGCACGCAATGCCTTCAGAATTCGGCGGAAAGTAGGGAACGAAATGTCTTAGCATTAGGTTCCCTCTACCTACCCTGCTGTGTGCGGGATATAGCGTGAAGCTGAAGATGAAATGAAATACTTAATATTCTCATTTCCTAGCTTTGGTAACGAAGCAAAGAGTTCCACCAATCAACACACAACGTCTTTAGAATTCGGCGGAAAGTGGGGAACGGAAGAATATTAATGGGAACGGAGTGTCATAACACTAGGTTCCCTCTGCGTGCCCTGCTATGTGCTGAATACAGCGTGAAGCTAAAAAAAAAATATAATTGTTATTTACATAATTAAAAAAACCAGACATCCTAAGTCCCGCCACCACCAGGTTGTTAATAAAGATTGTCTTACCGGCGGAACGGCAGCGAAAATGTCACACGTCTACTAATCATGCCATGCAGTTAAAACCGGCAGCTTACCTGTAACAAACATATTTTCAAATATAATAACTATAATATACAAGTAGTTATAGGAAAAGAAGTTAGTCAATAATATTGTGTTGTGTAAGCACTTTCGATATTAAGTGAGGTAAGGCATATATGAAGTACAAATAATATAGAAAATATAGAAAAGCTCTTAGCGAACTACGATGAAAATTATTATTTTTCATTTCTATGTTTTTCTTACTGCCTGTATAGTAAGGCAGGAAAAAAAATATTTTAGTATTTTTCCTGACTGTTCTTTATTTTAGTTCAATATACATATGTACATTAGTATCTCTTTGGTCTGGCACCAAGAAAAAAAACCCGGCATTGAGGTCCGCCAACGTAATGTTTCGAATAGTGGGGAACGGAGTGTCTTAACACTAGGTTCCCTCTGCCTACGCTGCTGTGTGACGAGTACAGCGTGACGCTGATTTGATTTAAATAGTAGTTGATAAATAACTTATAGGCATGTACTTAAAAAAATAAAAGTGAAAGTTGCACTTACAATAATGAAGTAAAGACAATGACGAAAATAATAAATCGTTTTAAAGAAAAAGATGACTACAATCACACATAATAGCGTAGGTACTTTTACATACAAAATACGCAGAAAAAACGCAGAAACAAAGAAATAATTTAAAAAAAACTACTCATTAACTAACGATCAATTATAACACAAAGGAATAACACTCAGCTAAGTAGCAACACTTAATGGGAACCCAACGAAAACGCGCAAATTAAAACGCGAGCCCCACTCGTAATATTTTCCAAACTACCCACTCGAAAGTAAAGGGGAGCACGCTCGAGTTCCAACAAAAAAAGATCGTCATTAATACCACCCCTGTAACCGAATAGGGAGCAAACAACGCGCAAACGTCAAAAATAAATTCGACGTATGTAGGTACAGTGCAGTCGACGAGTCGTGGCCACTCTGAAGTTAGCTGTAGATAGCTGCGTGGATTTCAATTATTTTCTTCCCAAGTGAACAAAGCGTAAAAGTTCAGTACCTGACTGCAGGGCGGCCAAAACTCGTCGATCGTACTGTAAACGAAGACCCTTTGTGAAAATATGAGAGTAAATATTGAATGCCGCAAAGCGATGACGTTTAATTGTACGAATGGAGTTTTGGAGAAGCCTTTTTCTGCCTGTGTGGAGTAGCGCGTAGTTAATACTAGGTAAGCTTTAACAAATTGTTTATTTCAAAATACAAAAGTTGCATTATATGTCATTTGAAATTATATATATGTGTAAAAGTTATGAAAAACAAAGCTATGGAAAATTTCAAAAATAGTTCAATTAAAAATTTATTAATATGTAAAAGTAACAATGGGTTGACGTAGCTCACCTACAGGTATAAATTTTCTGTAAAATTTAACTAATTGATGTCAAATTAGAGAACTGTTTTCGAAAAAAGGTATTTAAATCTTGTTTTATTTATTTCAAAGAATACATTTATACAAAAATAAAAACAATAATTTTCAAGATTTTTTCAACTTCACGCTCTATCACACATTTAATAGTGTAGGCAGAGGAAACTTAGTGTTGAGACACTCCAATCACTACTTTCCATTGAACTTTTGAGGCATTGCGCGTTGATTGGCAGAACTAAACGCCGCGCAAAAGAATGAATCTACAAAATATTATTTGTATAAAAGTTTTCCTTATTACAGTTTGTTTTAAGATTCTTACCCCGATATTAATACAACTTAAGTTGACTGAATTATATATATCTAAAATTTCCTATCACAGTTTTAAATTTTATGACTAACAAATAAATGTTATGATTTCTTATAACAAATGACAACACAATGATTGTAATACCACGTGTCAAGAACAACTGTTTTAACTAAAACTAAAATAAATATTCTTCTATTCTTTTTTTATGGCGGGACGCTCTAGAATTCTTGAATAGTAGAGCAGTCAGTCGACCATCGCCTTGGGGTGTTTGATTCTCATTTAGTGTAAACTGCACGACGTATATAGTTTTAACTGACTAGATGATATGAGAACAAGAACATGGTACTCGTTTAATAGAAACGCCTGTTCATATCAAATGAAAATTACTTTGCAATGCTATATAATGTTTAAATTGCACTAGACTGCAATTGTGAATTTAACACAAGGCGCTAACGCTCAGTTACAAAATAAATTATTATAGTTTATTTTTTTCAATTGGTGTAAGGATTAAACATTAAACAAATGGTCGAGATAAAAAGTGTGATAATAAAGGAGACCCCAAAATATTGTCAATATTTATATCATTTTTCATTTTATCTTTATTTTTATCTTGAAATTCACTATTCAACGTTTATTTCTTAGAGGTAGGTGCACAAAATAAAGCAAATTTATTTTAAAATGTTTAATATTTGCATGAAAAGACACTCAATGAGCTTATGTTGTTCATTTTCTTAAACCATATTTCATTTTCTTTAGCAATAAGTATTAGTACTTTAACAGTAAAAAACAATTATAAATATTTTATTAAAGCGCATATATTCCTTAATAATATGGAAGAAGTTGTCACGCAATTTAAAATGTAAAATACAATGATTCGAAGACGCATACATGAAAGGATTTTTTTTGATGCATAACATATTATAAATTATTTTAAAAAGTTTAATATTTTCTAGAAAACACACTCAATAAGCTTATGTAGTTAATTTTCTTAAGCTATATAACATTTTCTTAGGCCATAAGTATTATTACTTTAGAAGGATTTTGTTAACGTTACAAAGATATACTATATAACATGATAACTATGAATATGTAACAGCTTTCATATGAGGATTTCTAACATCACAAGTACCTACAGCTTCCTGTGAATAAATTGGTTTTCCAAGCTTGCAGCATTTTCAAGAAAAATCTTTTCATATTTCCGTTTGAATTCTCAACAGTAACGTTATGTGAATATTTCATATTCGTACTTATTAAGTCAACTTTACGGAGGCTAATAAATACGGCCGCTTAGGTACGTACACGGTGGAATATGTAAACAGAATATTTGTTCAGTAAATGTTATGTTTGGGAATTTATTTAAAAATATCCTTGCAAAGAAAAAAATACGTAAGTGATTTGACGATACGATAAGTACATCTACAATATCTATTACAATACGTACATATCCTTGTAGATAGTCTAATGTCCTTAATATAATTGTAAATCAATTTCTATATGAAATACAAATGTTCACCTGTCATCTTATGATACGACTAGAGGCCCATTCGCGGGTTAGTCCGCATACCATTTATACTTCTTTTATTATGCTGCATTTGCCATAAAATAATCAATATAATTTATACATTCAAACATTTTGAGTAAGTGCAAGCACTACGGCTGCTGGGGACGAAATCTACGGCAAGGGCGCCCCTCGGAGAACTTCTGCCTAATTTTCATTTTCTCAAAAAGTATACGTTTAAATTACATGCTATAAAATACTAAGCATATCTTCATAAACACATAACATAACTTTCGCTCGTAAGTTTCTCTATATTTATCAGATAAAAAACGAAATATCACTTTGCAATTTTCAATTAATTTTTGTCACAAAAAGCCTTGCTGTGACTTATTTATAAGAGATAGATATATGGTATCACTGGTTTTTATAGAACTAATAAAATAGAACATTTCTTCCATACAATGTACCTATTGACTTCTATTTTACTGTTTTTGCAGCGCACGCGCTTAAAGCAATTCGATAGCTTTAATTATTGATATAATAATTCAAAATGTCAACCGACAGACAAATGCCACTACCCGTGACCATGGACCAACGTAGTGTTCGAAACGTCGAATTTACAGAAATATATAATACAAGTTATACGCCACATATCTGGATAATTTAAAACGGAGTGCCTTGACACGAAATTTTCTTTGCCTTTCTCCTCCTAGTACCATCGCTATGTATCGTAATGTCCACGTTAACAAAGTTGCTGGCAAACTGTAGGTAGTTACTAGACTCATATCTAGCGAATTGAGGTGACTTAAAAAAGTTACGAGATATATATAAATACTAGATATGTTAAAATTACTACAACTTAAAATGATGTCCGAACAATTCAAATATAAGCAACACCACTTTAAAGGAAAATAGTTTTAAATAGTAATAACAGTGAAAATGTTTAAGTTTAGATGGAAAAGATAAACATCACTTAACATCAACATTGATGTTGAGGTTCTGCAAACAAGTCATTACTCCTGAGAACCGACTTCCGTCCTCACGTCCCGTGTGAAAGTTTATGAAAAATGCGCAATAATCAACGTGAATAACACTTATTTTTGCGTTAAAGAACACTGATTTTAAAACTGTTAAACAGGATTTTAAATAAAACATATTAAAAATAAAATATTTTGCATTTATAACATAACAAAATAGAAACTAAGGTGTAAAATAAATATTTGAATTGTAGTATGTATATAGAACAATCTATATACCAATGTACTGTATTTATATGTAATGTATATTCATAGAATTTTATGTAGTCGTTTTGTTCGTACAATTTTTTTATTTATATTTCGCTAGTTCTCTCTAGCGTTTTACTAATGGCGTAGCATTTCCAATAGATTAAAGAAATCCATTTAAAGGAATAAAACAGATTTTCATTTTTCATGTCTTAAAGTCTAGGCAAGCAAAGCTGACGACTAAAAATGTAAAATATGTATATACCGACAACGTTCCAACCCTTCCCTATGAATACAAGAAATTATGTAGGTCAGTTACTTTTTATACAGGCTTCGACAGCAATTACTATAGGAAAAGTAAAAGCTTTTACAAGAAAAATATATAAATTTATGTAATCTTTATTCCATTCGAGTATTACAATACTTTATACAGAAACGTAATATTCTATCATAAGAAGAAGTAGCGAGATCCGATCCTTTAAAAAGTACTTTACTCCTCATAGTTTTCAAGATATCGGCAAAGCTTGAAATATTAAAAGTTCACAAAATTCGAAATTCCCACCGCTTGAGAGCCGAGAAAACTGTTGGCACGGAGCTCGGCAATCAATAGCGTCGTTATAAAATATTGAAACCTCCTCCTTGAGAAACGTGCAACACGAGGAAATCATTAGACCTTCACCAAACATAAATAAGATGCCAATTAAATTTGGTACCTATAAATATATTGGTAAATTTGATTGCAATATTGCAATAAAAATTAATGAAAAACATTCTTTCAAAAAATTAGCTTCACGCTGTATCCCGCACACAGCAGGGTAGGCAGAGGGAACTTAGTGTTAAGACACTCCGTTCCCCACTTTCTGCCGAATTCTGGAGGCATTGCGTGTTGAGTGGCAGAACTCAACGCCGCGCTTAACCTCGACACCAGAGCGAAGAAATGAAAATATAAATTTAAGTAAATATTTCATCTCTTCGAGTGGGAATCGAACCCACAACCAGTCGGTTTTGCAGTCACACCTCGTGCCGCTGCGCCACGACTGGCCTCTTTCAAATTAAAAATAATAAACATTCTTTCAAATTAAAAATAATAGAAATGACCAGATCGTGCAAAAGTAACCGCATCCTTTATATGCTCCGATTGTAACTTTAAATTGCCTCCCGTAGGTTCCTATGAAAGTAAATCTCCGATTGAATAAACTAAATTTTTAAGTGCAGAAGTTTTTTTTTTGATAGTATAGTTTTGATTTCTCTCATGCAACTCGTTATAATAAATGCGGAAAAAATAGAAATATAGAATTATTGCTATAGTCTGTCTATATTTAACGTAAAATTATACTGGAAAAGTGTATTTGCAGTAAAGTATTTTTAAAAAACAGCCGCCATATAAAGAAATACATGTCCGCTGGTTATAATAAACGATAAGCCCAAATTACACAAAATCATAAAATATAAACGCAATTAAGTCACTTTCAGCCACTATTTAAATACTAAAATATGAATAATATATAAATATTACAGAACGCATTCACCACACAACATAGCAACATAGCCTCTCTCCTCACTCTTGCTGGCCCTAGGGTGTTCTACACAGCAAGCGACCACTGTTAGCTTTACGTTCGCCTCTCGAAGTTTGCTCTTTGAGTTATTAGGTCTATTCAGTATTAATCCTTGCCAATGAGTTTTGTTCCGTCATTTAGATCATTAAAGGGTTTTATGTAGATACAAATGTGATACTCAATTTTCAGATATTTTTAAATTGTCTTTTAAATAGTGTTTAAATGAGAAGAAAAATTAAATAAGTGCAGGTACTTAGTTTATAAAAGCGAGTACTATATAATTCTAATAAGTAAAAATAAGTACTTTATACGGTACTTACCTCAGAAAAATATTTGTATGTGTGATATTGTATTAAATGATAAGATTTTAACTTATATGTATATTGAGAAGAACAACTGTTGAATATTTTGCTGATAGCAATATGTTACATATATTGGTTAAAAAGTTTCAAAAGTGTTTGCACGAATCCTAATAAATAATATTCTGACTTTACTTTTAAGTAAATAATAATACAAATTCAAATAGTAAAACAAAATATTCAAATAAAAATAATTCAGTATATTTATTTACAATAATTATTCAATTGAAATCAGCAAGTAAGCATATTGAAAACGATAATTTTGAATTTGAATATTATTAACTCTACTCTATTTGGTTGGGGAACGGAGTGTCTTAACACTAGGTTCCCTCTGCCTAACCTGCTGTGTGCGGGATACAGCGTGAAGCTGATTAATTAATTAATTAAATATTATTAACAATTAAAGTGAAAATTACGGTCTAGATAAAATATTAGCTACTAGCTAGTGATAAAAGTCCTTTGGCAATGAGGACGACCGCCGGATCTGCGATGTTTGCGAAGCGAGGTTTACTCTTTCACTTATTAAATCTGTTCAAACTAATCCGTTGCCAAAGTTTTGTGGTGGACATATTCATAGAATAAAATTTTAAGAGTACATGAGTTTTTAACTATAGTTTTTCTATAAATATTTTAAAAAGAAGCTTTTTAAGCTACTTGTCACTAAAGTTATTCATTTTTGATTGAAGTTTAAAAATTTTAATGAAAATGTACAGGCAATAACAATAAAATACACATTTTATTACGAAGATAGTTTTAATTCTCTAACTCTACTCGTGCGTACTCGCGGGTTGAGGGACTATCTGTAACGATTTTTTCAATAACAGTTATTTATGTATTAAATTATAGCTGTAAGTAATCTTTACTGAAATTATGTAAGTTTATTACATTAACAGTCTTTTATGTGTAGTAGAAATATACACACCTACAAATAAAAACATTTTTTTATATTTTACGTCATACTTACACTAATAATTATAAATACTTCTTTCAGCTTCACGCCGTTTCCTGTATATAGATGAGACAAAGAGAACATAGTGTTAAGAAAGTCCAAATTCGGAGATCCACTCTATGTTAATTTTTTATTTATATAATTACACTACCTATATATAGAAATAATAACCTCTATCTCTACAAAAACATCGTTTTCTAGATACCTACATTTATATTAAATAAAAAAAGCTTAAATATTTTGTTCTTTTAGGTAACTAAAAAATCCTCGTATCGTACTTTACACCGTTTTAATATCAATGTCAACTCAGCAGTCAAAACTATATTCAACAGACTAGGCAACATTAAAGTTAACTGTTATCTATTTGTATCACAGGTAAGTCTTATGTAAATACTTACCGGGTTGCTTTTGTAAACGCCAAGCACACAGTACCATTGTGTCGAGTGTAAGTTGCCGACAATGGCGACCTAACCGGTGGCACTGGAGCGAATGTATTGTTTCACGGTGTTTAACGCGACATGTTAGAGACGTGGAAGTTTTTGAAATATGCGGCCTTCCCTGCGGGCTTTTTGTTGTTGTTGTTTATTTCGTAACAAGCATTTGGAGAGAGGGCTTGTTACTTAAATAATTGTTAAGTATATTTATTTTTAAAACGGTAAAATTATATTCTTTGTTGCCTTTTTCGGTACGAACGTACTATATATAATAACAAATCACGTATATGGTGAAATGAGGAAGAGGTAGATGATCGTTAATACATATAAATAAATAAAAAAATAAAAAAAAATAAAAATAAACCAAGTTACTCATAAAACATAACAATTAAAAACTATAAATAAAGTTAAATAAAAACAACAAACAATTACGCAAAACACTAAAAACACAACAGTAACAAAATTAAATTAAAATAATTTTAATGATATTTAAACACGACATAAACGTGCAACATCACTCCAATGGCACTCAATACTTCACGCACGAATGCTGGAAGCTCTGAAATAATCATACGATCCCGAGTGCTCCGACTCTCAGATGAGATGCACTCGCACGGTGCTTTTAACACCGCGGTAATATAATGCTGTACCTTTGTTCGTTATGAAGGATTATCAGAGTTAATCTGTAGTCTTTAACCCTGGGGCATATGTAGCTAGATTATTATTATCTTCATGAATCATTCGCATTTTTTAAGTGAAATCGAGAAGTGAAAAGCCTACAACTATTAATATAGAACTTACTTTTGTTGAATAAATAAAAAGTTAGAAGCCCTTATTTTACACCTTATACTTACCACATTTATTAAGGTATACATATACTTGATTGTATGCAGAAATAAACAATTAAAGAAATAAATATTGTAAGTTTATTAAACATGTATAAATATTAGTAATTGAATAAGATATTCTATACGAAAAAAAAATAAATTACCAAAAGCTGTTATGTTGGTAGATAATTGTTATAATAACTTCAATAACTTTACTATAAGGTCTTTTTTTATTACTATTTTCAAATTATTCGCTTTCTTGGCTTACAAATTCTTTTTATTTGATATTATTAAATAACTAAAATATACAAAGACTGCCAGTACAAACACTTTAAATCAACTCAGTCACGCCCGTAAACAAGTAGCCATTTCGCAAAATGAACTATGAGACAACGTCAAAGAATACCGTATAAATCAGAATTTGCGCGCTTTACTATTTGGAGTGTAAAAATGTCGGGGCACGCAACACCCGATTACTCTCGCTCCGTGGATGTCCAGTGACCGTGTCATTACCGCTCCGACTCCATTCCTTCTGCTTCAAAGTATAAGAATTTCAAATAATCTTGTGCTATTAACTTCGATTTATAAAAATAATGCCTGATAAAAAATATATATTTTTTAACATAAAAAAACCCTACTTCAAACAGTAAGCTGAATTAAAGGATTTCATTACTTTGTCAAGGAATCCATAATCAGAACCTAAGTAAATTTTCAAAGCCGTTCTTTGCCCTATAACCCGAGTGAGAAAATGAAAATATTAAATATTTCACTTTCTCAAGTTTTAATCGAATCCACAATCTTCTTTTACAATCACACGCTTGTGCCACTACGCTATGATTGGTCTTCCTTCTTTATTAGAAAATACAAACTTATTAACTTATTGCCGTAGGAATTTCAAAAGAATCCACTTGTAGTGCTCTCGTACACTCCGTGAATCTGCATACATGCCAAACATCAGCTTCCAATATCCAGAAAATCCTGTGTGTATAACCTATCAGTCACAAAGTAACGAAAAAGTTTTATTACAAAAGCTTTAGCAACCGTTATAGTTATATACCTACTTATTTGCTTGCTTATTCAACTAAATCACGAGCACCATTTGACTTCAACTAATATTTACTTTCATCGGATCAAGAACAATATCAAAGTCTGTCTTCAACGATTTAAAGAAGCTGGTGGGAGTCACCATTCAATGCACGCTTTGCTTGACTTGAAAATATTCTTGTTATTATTTCTTCACAATGTGCCTTCGTCTGGAGATAATAGTATTGCGCGTATAGATAATGGTCTTTTGATAGAAGAAATGGGAATAAAATAAATGAATAAGAAGCAAATATAAGGAAAATCACTATAAAATAGGTATAAAGTACGTTTAATAATTTATTTTAAAACATCGGGAAGAAAATAAATATATGACGAAAAAAAGAGCTACGGAGTGTCTTAACACTTGTTTCCTGTGCATGTGCCCTGCCAAGAGCGTCAAGTTATTTTTCCTCAATAAAGTGAGGTTCTAAGAAAAATACTCAAGATATTAAATTTACTTAGTAAAAAACACATATTTAAATTGGATATAAAAAATAATAAATCCACAATCTTTCCAAATAATTCATATGTTATTAAATGTGGCAGCTGAGAGCAGTTGCAATATAAAAGTTTATCTCAATAACCAGAGTCAACTTTACTGTTTCGGCGATGAAGTTAGACGTCGGGATCACGTGGTACAAACACTGTACGCTCATAATATTACATACAAACTTATATTTATTATTTTGTAATGAATAAAAGATGAACTACTTGTTAATGTACAACATAAACAACTGTTACAAATCTATGAGAAGTATTCGTTTTATTAAATAACGTTTATGAAAGGATGCGTAGCAACCTGCGTTCCTTAACTTAAAGAAAAGAATTTAACATTAGAATTTTCTCGTTTATACTCTAAATTGTTGTAAAATATGAAAAAGTTGTACAAACCACTATTCCTGGAAAACAAAATACTTTTGACTATAAATCAAATACATAAATAATTATTTAGTACTTGTTACGAAATAAGCACACTCATAATTTCTCCAAGGAAAGTAAACAATCAAGAAAATATATTCTAGGAAAAGATTACAATGAAGAGAATAAAGCGTCTTAAGAAGGGGGATTATACTAATTTTCCCCGTCAACATTGTATTACAGTGCCGGCGTTGTCTGCTAATGATTAGAGATAACTTTGGAGCTTTGGTGAACTCTTGAATTACGTCCATTAGCAAGTTTTATTGCAGAAACTGTTGCCTCAGTCGAGAATAGAATAGGCAACTAAGAATAATGTTTTCATATACGTACATAGATGGTATAATTTATTTATGACTAGATGCCATCTGGTATTTCATTTGCGTGGGACTTTAAGATACCTGCCGCAGCAGTTTCATTTCTGTTTTGAAACTTGCAGTAGATATGGAAACCTAGAGTTAAGACACTCCATACTCCGTTGTCCACCCAAATTAGAATGCGGCAGAATTCATCGCCGCCCTATATCTGAGAGATAGGAAATGAGAACAATTTAAATATAATCATTCCCTGGAGATTGGACCCACAATCATTACAGTCTGACGTTGTCGCATTGAGCTAAAACCTCTCGATTTTCAAGGATTTTATCTGTCAATGGGAACTATACACCATATTAAACATTTCCAAAAGTTGAGCATTTTTTCATTGTATTCTTATTGTTTAGTTAGGCTTCTTTTTTTCTACATCATGTATGCTAGTCTCCAAAATCAACAGCTAAACAATAAGGTTAAATAATTTATTTAACGTTGAGATATAAACCTGTCAAATTAGCTATAAGAATATATATAAATTGTGTTAAATACTTTAGATCTATAAAATCTTTAGCAGTATTCCTTAGTAAAACTTAATGTCCATTATATTTTATATGATCAAAGAACTAACGGGGCAAAGTATCAAGTAAAGCAACCTTATGGTGGCGGTTCAGCTTCGAAAGTTTGAAAGTTCACCCACCGTTTCTACTTAAGTGACTTTATTTAAACGTATTGCACTTTGTAACTTTAAGTTGCAGGCTAAATGCCATTAGTCAGTTGATAATATTATATATTTTTTTTGAGCCACACAGATATCTATAAGGGGAGAAATCGTATTTAATTATTATTTTTTTTTAGAAAAAGGTAAGTCTATTATTTTATTCAGGTACACGCTGTATCCTGTACATGACAGACAGCTAGGCAGAGGGAACATGGGAACCTGGTTATTAAATAAAAAGTATTATTTTAAGTTAAATAACAATATAAAAGGAAAAGATTTAAACTAAAAATCTTAAATAACAATACACATAGACCAAAATTTAAACAAATGTAAAGGACATTTGTTTAAATTTTGATCTATGTATTTATTTGTATTTATTTTACAAATGGGTCATTTTTAATCTGCGAACTTACACATTGTGATCATAACATAGGCACATACATATACATAATATGCAATATTATAAAAGTTAATATACCTAGACAAAGGTCAGTTGAGGCCAGTGGTGGCACAGGTGCACAAGCATGCGACTGTAGCCCCACAGGTTGTGGGATTGTCGGTAAATTTCCACTAGATAAAATGAAATATTTTCACTTTCTCGTTCTGGTAAGGAGGCAAAACGCGGCGTTGAATTCTGCTACTCAACACGCAACGTCTCGAGAATCCAGGTCATCTTTAACATTCTCCTAGTATTAAAAAACTCCGATCCTAGTGTCTTAATACAGAGGCGGGATACAGAGTTAAGCTTTTTACATAAGTAATAGTACGTTTTAGGCAATTTAACGAGGCGCGATGGCTTTGAGTTAAAAATTATTTGGGGATTTAATATTGTTGGAAATGGATAATATTTAGGCACGTGTAATAAATTTTGTAAGTGTAAGTATGTCCCAAAAAGTTCCTGGAAACTAAAAGTCATTTCGAAATTCTTCTTCTTTTTAGGGTACCATATTCTTACGAAGTATGGCGATCATTAAGGCAACTTGGACTTTAGATACCGCTGCTCTGAATAAAGAACGAAAACTCTTATCAAATCAATATCGTAGATTTTCTAGTCCCGATATTCACCTTCGGCCCACCCTTCGTTTTCCTGGATTTTTTTGATAACCTGTAACAGTCCATATTTCGCGTATCTTATAATGTGTCCAAAATATTGAAACTTTCTTTTTTTTTTTCACCAAATATAGAATTTTATATATGCGGCTTAACACGATTATATTTCTTATTTGGTCTCTGTAGGTCATCTTTAAAATTCTCCTATACACCCACATTTCAGACGCTTAAATTTTCTTACTCATGGATTTTGTGAGTACACGGAGCGACTCCATACAAGAATACGGAGAAAATATAACAGCGTGGAAATCGCGTTCGTTCGTTCTCCATGTCGATATCGATTATATCGAAATTACCTTTTTTATATTTAAATGTAATATAATTTCCAATCTACAGAATAGTCCAATTTTCATTACAATCGGTAAAATAACTTAATAGTTATACACTACAAATAACAACATTTCTGGATGTTGGTTTAATGTTTTTATTTTTTTTTTTTCATTTGTACTCCGGATACATATTTTATCGGCAAATATATTTTATCTTATTTCTACCATATAATTGTATAATTAATTTATTTCTAGAAAGGAACTTGTAGTGCAAACCGTGTAACTCTATTTATGAATGTTATCTAAAATAAATGTCGGTCAAATAAATAAAGATTAGTAATTTGAATGTTATCTATCCACATAAATACTTATAAGGTTGTCAGATACAAGAGATTAATAGTAAACAACGATTAGATGAAACGATCGATATTCCATTAAAGTTGCAAAACCCAACTGTCTTACTTCTCAGCAGTATATATTATATCGTACACAACACGTCTTTAACCGATTGAACTCTAAAAAGAGTGTGAATGCGTGGAGTGGTTTTAAGAATACATACGAGTTTTAGCACTATGCAGAAAAGAAATAGGTGTTGCAGCGACACAAAAGATGGAGGATTTTAAACGAAGACTGCTATCGAGCGAGTAAAGGGCGGCATAAAGGATTTTATCGTGACGTGGGCGGCTTTATGCAGACTGCCAAGACTGGTGTACAAAATAAATGTGCCGGAAAATATTGCCCAGGAAACACGCTCCTGGGTTTGCATTTCGCCATGCATATAATACAATTGTAAGATATTTTTCAATTTGTTTCTTTTTAATAGTCATTGTTGAGGCCGGTCGTGGCGCAGCGGCACGAGGTGTGACTGCAAAACCGACTGGTTGTGGGTTCGATCCCCACTCGAGGAGATGAAATATTTAGATCGGAAGAGCACA